>JAIPRL010002282.1:0-62750 GCA_025469235.1 Pemphigus obesinymphae | reverse complement strand
GAATAAGCACTATTATTATCAAAATATAATATATAAAATAATAATTAATTGTTCCTATAATTTGTTGGTACCTATATTATTTTAATATAAAAATTACTATTATATCTATAGGGTACAAATATATATCCGTAAAAAAAAAATACCTATTTATTTTTTGGGTGGGCCGGCCAAAGACCAGAGCAATATATAGGTGGGCCGAGCCCACCAAGGCCCCCCCCTAGCTACGTGCCTGCTGAGTGATTTTCGTTAACATAATAGATGCTATTTTCGTATTTTGAAATAGTCTTTAAAATGTTATTTGAGCAATTAATTTTTTATAATAACATTAATTAATTTTTATTTCTGGACACGTTTTAATGTTACATTTATTATTACCTATTATTATTATTTTTTTTTTATTGTCTGGGAAGTAATCTTTTTGTAACCGCAGACGGGTTTTATAATAAAACCATATTTTTTATTCCTTTCTCTATCATCAATGACAAAGATGCAAAATATTAATAAAAATTTGACATATGGTTTTTTACACTTTATATATTATTATTTTTTTGATTATTATAAGAAAATATTAACCGATGTATATGCCGATCATGTTACAGTAACATAAATTGTTGATCTCATCCGATTTTACATGTACAACGTTTGATTTTACTCCAATTTTATAAATAGGTACCTATATTTAAAAAAAACTTCCTCTTCTAATGCGGTAGAAATACTCAGTAAATCGGACGAGTCAGCATAAATACTCGTCATGACCATTCGAGTTCATTGACTTTACATTTTTTTTTATATTGAAAAAAAAAATAATCAAGAAAAAAAAATGTAAATATTATAAACTATATATTATTATTATTATTATATGTATTAGACTGTTAACTGACATATATACTTACTATTTATGTTTACTAAGGAAAAAGAATCGAATTCATATATACAGATCAATATATACAACTCGATATATTTAACATTTTAAATAAAAAAATAAAAATAAATGTTAAAACGGTATAATTCTACTTTAGCTCCCAAGCGATTTTTTGAAATTTTTTTTTGCAAAATGTGTGTTTTTGTATGCTTTTTGTAATGGTACTTTAAAAAAAAGTCGCTCAAACTTCTAATGGAAGTTATGTTCAAAAAACTTCAAAATACTCGATTTTTCAAAAAACCAATAATAAAAGTATATATTATATAAAAAAAATCATTAATTATTTTCCCGATATCGACGTTATCTTTGTATAAATTATGTATAATATTGTTAGTTGCATCAAACATATACATTATACACGCATGAGTGGGTTTTGTCCATCGGTAGAATACCATCGACCTGTAGGTACAAAGTAAAATTGGTCATATAGCTCGTGATTTAGTGTCATAACTCAAAAATCTATTGGTATGAAAATATAATAATATATATCAGACAGGTACATATAGGTATATATAATATGTACCTATGCATTTAAATTATACATTTTATATGACGTATAAATGATGAATTATTTTACGATTTTTTACCTTTATATATTACATAATATAAGTACATGTTTTTATTTATACTTTCGTTTATTCTTACGTTTTGTTTAGTGATAATTCAATATTACCGTTCATCGTTTTTCGTATATCTTATATCCCCGAAGTGTCCATGCGACACCAATATCAGTATTGGCAAATTTTATTGTTTTATTGATTTTATGATTCTATATATAAGTAGGTATATAATGATATACAAGTGGTTTTAAAATTGTTAATAATTTGGAATAATAGTTTATTGTTTTTATTCATTAACAAATTAACTGAAAAACGCCGGTCAATTGATGATGACAGAGTTGTTATGTTTGAAACATTTTGCTTAAAACAAGCTTAGAAAGTTAGAAAAGAACATATTGATTTTGTTTAAAACTCCTGTTTTAAACATTAATAAATAAATAAATATAAACATTAATAGTTTAAAACAGCGTTTTTAGTCATTTTAAATTTAAAAAATCTAGATTATATACAATTTTAAAATCTATTGTACATAAAATATTGAATAATTGGTTTTATGTTTTGTTTTAGGAGTAGGAGTTATTTTAGGTACCTCAAATTATATTTTTTTTTTGGGGGGGGGGAGGGGCTAAATATTTTTCAAGAAAAAAAATGGTTTTTTGAAATAAAAATATAAAATTCAAATGTGGCAAGACGTTTTCACAGTATATAATATAATATATTATACATTTATATAATTCTAACCTACGACTTATAAAACATTGGTCCTAAGAATATGATATTATAATTTATTACAGAACAATATAATATACACCAAAAACATAAAGTTTTCATGTGATATACAGTAAATATTATAAATATAAAATAATGTTATAATTAGAGCACGGACTTAACGCTCTGAAAAATAAGAAAAATATCCGAAAAAAAATAGGATTTAATGCCTTTAAAAATGCCATAATATTGAAAATGCACTAAAAAAATACCCTAAAAATGTTTAAAAATATATTTAAATTCAACGAAAATAATTCTGAATAGTTTTGTATATATAATTTTATTTAAAAAAAAATATTTAAAATTAATATTATATTAGTTACTTGTCGTTATTGCGTATTTATACCATATCGTACATAACGTTATCAAGGCTATAATATACGATTATATTATACCTCTGTATTATCAATTTCGGAGATATTATTGATATTACCAAAATGTTGAGAATTAAGTAGGTACTAAAAATTACTAATTTATGAAACAAGATAAATATTTTTAATTTTTTTAAATATATTTTTAAACTTTTTATTCTACTCTAAATTGTGTACATTTTATATTTATTTGTTCATACTCCAAGCATAAAATATATATGCAAAATATCTTAAAAGTAGAAAAATGCTCTAAAATGGTCAAAAAATGCTTTAAAAACCCAAAATGTTAAAAAAAAAATGCGAAATTCTCTGAAGTATGAATCGAATTTTGTACTTAGAAAGCCACATTTTGCATTAAAATCCGAGCGTTAGTTATAATATATTTGTACTTTCAATTTGGATTTGCAACTGGCATGGATATAATGAGGACGAAGGAGTTGTGCGCTCTCTCTACATTTCAAAAATGATATACTTATATCTATATATATAGACATAGTTTTAGACAAATAGGTAAGTACCCACAAAATCACTCTGCAAGGGTATGTGTTCTTCTCCCCATAAGCAATTTCTGGATCCACCTCTGGAATTCAAATGCTATATATACGATATACCTAAGCGGTATATTTTTCCATAATATTCGTGGTAATAAATAATAACCAAATCAAACAATAAATATTTAGACAATACTTTCTTACCAAAACCAAAAGCTAAGCAGTGTTTAAGTTATATAAACAGCTGTGATACGTGTGACAATGTAAAATATAAGGTCTAAGTGTATTTAAAATTTTAATGTTGAATATAATGTAGTTAAATATTAATAATGTAGATAAATGTATATTATACAGGTACTTATTAAAAAATTTCACGTTTTATTGTTCATTAATAAAGTTTGACATTTATAAAAATATCATTATAGACTATAATTTAATTTAAGTTTTTATTCCATATGCATTTTTAAATGTGGACTTCTTTCCGCTAGATTTATAATTATTTTTTTTTTTCATGGACTTTTTGTCCTATGGCTTATGTTTTTGTTACCTTACAGAAAATATGGTTTATAAATTTTTGAATACCGGAATTTTCAAATAAAAAATTCGTATTTTTAAAAAACGTTTAAAACAAAAAAAAAACATATTTAAAACAAACAATAACGTGGTTATATATGTTTAAAACGGGTTTTTTATAAAACCTGTTTTTTTCAATCATGGGTAATAGATATATTGAATTTGATACTAATGATAAATTATTTCTTTCCATAAGAGCGAAGCTTCGATGTATATAACATGACTATTAGGTATTAGTAATACTAAATATTTGGTGTAAATTTTAAGTGTGTGGCATTTTAATTTTCCAATTTATAATGATTTTCCGTCGTTTTAGTAGTTATAAAATATATATAATATATTGCCTTTATAGTCAATGACCATCACTAGTTTATTTATTATTTTCTAACTCATAACAACTTTCAATATTTCCCTTTTAATTATGGTAGTTTTTCGTTATTCTTTTGAAAAATACTTAATAAATCAAAAAATTAACATATAAAGTATCAACTAGAGAAAATTTACTATCAAACATCTCTATACCGAAAAATCTTATTTTAATTCTTCTGCCTAAAATAATGAATACATTATACACACATGAAAAAAATTAAAAAATACATTTTAAAACCAATATCCTACTCTCAGAATCTAAAAAAGAAGTATCAAAAAGTTATTATAGTTTTCTGTTATAAATAAAAAAAATGATATGGTTAAATTAAAACAGGTGACTGGAGAGGGTGAGCGGTAAAATAAAAGTATCGTTTTTAATTTTTTAAATATGGTCACCCTAAACTGGACGATTGTAATATAAAAAAATATGTAAGTTAGATTGTTGTACTTATTAGTTAATTTACTATAATGAAAATTTAAACTGGTTAGTTAGTTAATAGAAACAAATAATGAATTAAAAATAGTGGGTGGTTAAATTCATATTAAGTCAAAAGTAAAATTGAAATTATTATAACGTTTAAGTGTTGGAGTGATATTATTGTTATAACTAATTTTTTAGACCTTTAAAAGCTGAATGGTCTCGTTATTTTTAAATACACTCAGTAATAGACGAGATGACCATGTTGTTATGTGTAATGTATTATTAAAAAGCACCCATTTTAGAAGAACTATATAGTTATTAAACAACATTAAAAGATTCGATTCTAGATAGATTAGTTATAGTATATAATATGTATAATATTCCAACAGAGATACGAGGTACATAAATAAGTATTATAAATACCTAAGTATATTTTGGTCGGTATCCACTTAGTAGAACCAAAAACAATAGAAAGTCTGGATGGATTTCAACTTTAGAAATATTTTGAATTCGGTAGAATCGATCGGATAAAATTAAGGGACACGGACTGCATATTATAAAATAGTAATTTAACAAAAAATCTATTTATTTACTGTTTAGTTTTGTTCAGAATCTAAAAAAAAAAATAGACATGAGGAAAGAATCATGCAGAGTAAATAAATGTTTTCCGTATTATGATGACATTGAGGTAAATGTTAGGATTTTTTTTTATAAATAATAAGAATATTAAATACTAATTAAAAAATCAAAATCAGAATATGAACATAAACTACATCTATAGGTGTAATTTAAAATATAAATAAAAAGTAAATTATATATAGGTGCCTATATGTATACTTATAAATACTACATAACTATAATAGGTACTTATACTAATAATTCAAAATATTAATTTTATTCCTTAAGTCGATCGTCCATTAAGTACACATTTATATTTATATTTGGCACTCATGATCATAAATATCACATAGACAGGACTATTACAATTACATAAGATAGAAATTTATGACACTAAAACATTAAACATTATTAATTTTTGTATTGAACAACTTGGTTGTTCTAATGTTTATATCGTTCATACCTTCTTAATTTTCAAATAATCTCATACTAGACACTATACGATATCCTCGTAAATATTATCTATATTTTGGATTAGACGGAGAGATTATTTGAGTAGTATTTATAAGCAGTGTTTTTTTTGGAAAAATCGAAGAAGGGTTACTATAAGGCCTTTAATAAATGAGCGTTCCTTCAAACTATGTAATTCATATACTGTAAAAAATAATTAATAAGGGTGCTTTCAAAATATCATAAAACAGTGGAGGAGCTCAGTCCCTCTGCTTAACCCCCCCCCCCAATTTGAGCACTGTTTATAAGGTTGATGTTTAATTTTTTACTTATTTTAATTTTTCGTTAATTTACACAGATTTTCAAATTAATCTCTTGATTTTTAGGAAAAAAATTCGCAATAACCTATTTTGTTGTTACTTATTAACTTAATTTTTAAAATTATTTTGACATCACTTAAACAAGTTTCAGATTTTCCGCTGGTCTATAATTTCATTAAGTTCTATGATAGGCGTTTAATCTTTTAAACTATCTTATAATTTAATTAAACTCCACAATTTATTGTATTAAACTGACAGAGACAATAATTCTGTTATTAAACTCATTATTGTTTAATACAAAAATATATTTAAATTGTGTATTTTTCGTTTTTAAAGTATTTAATTTTATGAAATATTACAACTCATCAGTTACCAACATATGAAATAAATTTAAAAAGAAAAGCCAGATTTAAGGATATACAATTCTATATTAAATTTATATAATATTATGATACTTATTATATTTATAAGTATATAAATATATACATTATACTTATTTTATTTAAGGATAATGTAAAAAGGGCTATTTTTAAACTTTGTGGCATTTAAACATATATTTTAGTGGCATTTATTTTATTTTTCAGGATTTTGAAGTCTGTGATAACAATAATAAGATAATACACATATCAATGCGAATACGGCCCTTTTATAATTAAATTAGTGCGGTCCATTTTAAACATTTATATAATCTTAGAAATGAAAAAATACAATTCTGAACTTAAATTTGCAACTATTAAAAGAAAAGAAATTTCCCGCAAAACAATTTTTGGCTTGTACCTATACAGATTTTTAAACTTACCGGTTAATACCGCTTTTGGAGTATGACGGAATTATCTTATTATACCATTCAAGTGATTTTCTGAAAACGGCGTCTTATATAGGCAATTTAGGAGCATTTCCGATATCGGGTTCAAAAATCCAATATACTCTTTTGACATTTTTAATTTTAGTAAAATTATTGATTTATTTATTTATTTTTTTTTTTTTGTTTCATTAGCCTTCAACTAAAAATGATTAAAGCTCAACAATTATTCAATTACGAGTATTTATATAATTTTAATATGATCGAAGTGAAAAAAATGCTAGTAGATCAGGGAAAATACAATATTCATAAATTAAATATATATAGGTACCTAATAATTTGATATCTTGAAAAGTATAAAATAATATTTCAATTTATTGAGCCATTGAGAATTTATATTAAAAGTGAAATAAGTATAAAAATGTACAAATTAAAATTAGGAATGAAAGAGGATATAATATTTTCAAAGGAAGATAATAAAATGCAGCCACGGGTGACCGAAGCATAGGTATAGGATTAAGTAGGTGCTTAGGTGGCATTTTGTGAGTTATATTTTAATGTTTAAAATAATAAAGAGTTTTTTGGTTTTATTATTTCATTATTATAAAAACAAATACAATATAAAGTATAAAATAAAATATTTTTCCAACAAATTGGAAAAGTCTCTAAAAACTAAAAGCCGCTTTTAGTTTTTCCCTCCTAAATTTAAAAAATGATAACATAATCTTTATCACAATATGTTATATAATAATTATACATACAGTAAGAAATTAACAATTCAATAACTTATAATTCATGGAAATCAAAAATATAATTTTTTTTTTAAAAAAATAACAAATAAATATTATATTAAAATACAAAATACTACGTTTTCATTTTAGGTACAGTCTTTTTATCTTTAATGTGGCAATGGATTAGCTGGATTAAATTATCTAATACCGCAGAAAATAAAAATTGTATATACATTAATTAGATAGGTAAGATTGGCCAGCGAGTGTCTAATTTTATTTTTAATATTCCATAAATAGACCATAAAAAAGTACAATCGCTGTTACCAGGGGTACCACGTGGAGGTTCTTACCGTGCCCCCAAAACCTATGATGAACAAAACTAGAGATGGTACAAAAACGAATAGAGATATCGCAAACGTAACGAATCTCAAGCCGTAAATTTTATACATACTCATTATTGTATTGATTACAAAACACGTGTAACAATTCGTATACACGTCGATCCATTTGCCTGATCACTTTTGAAGGAGATATAAGTTATTTTTAATGTCAGAATTACATCTGATAACCGGAATAAACCTAACTTGGCCAGCACGACAGATGATAATGGTTACCGTCACAAATTTACGAATGATATTATCCGTTATTACTATTTATAAATTATTATTTAGATGATGACACTTAACAATCATATAAAAAGTATGAGGAATCGACCGATTTGTTAGATGAACAGCAAACGGTAAATTAAGATCACCTACGTACGTTATGGTTCATGACATGGAGGTTTGAATACTTCGAAAACTGTTATATACAGTTGTTACAAAGTCACCATAATCGCGTGTTTGACATTGTAACTAGACTATCGTTAACCACACCAAAGCAAACGGTTATATTAGGTCTAGGTATAGGCGGAACACATTTTTTTTTCATACAACAATATCACCACAATAACTGAATTCAGGATTAGGTCTTGAACAACTGGAAGGGTGGAATGATACCTAAATATTATTAAAGAAAAACTATAGCTGTACTCCAAATAATGATGTTTTTTTAGAATATTTACTTTCTGGGTTTTTCGGGGTAATTTTTCAGGAAAGTTGTATCTCGAGAAATGGTACACTTACCTATTTTATAATTTTGCTTGAAAAATTTAAGTTTAACTTCATATTGTAATTGTCATTGAAATAATTTTCGAAAGTAATAATAAAAAAAATTTTAAATAGTAAATACATATTTTTGAATGTAAATTATTAATGAGAAGTAATATTTTATTTAAATAATTATGAACACGAATAACATGTAAACAATTAATTTACAATTTACCATTTCTGTAGACACAACTTACCCATAAAATGTCACCCATCTATCGATATTATTTTGCTAAAACATAATCTTAGTGCAATATTTGGTTAGTTCACTACCATAACTACAGTAGTAGTATGTTGTTGTTATTGTTCACGTTGAAGGTAGTTGGTGTTGTTATTGTTCACACGACTCTTGCCATTCGTTTTCCGGCTCCAATACTTCGTCCCCAAAATTGTCAAACTGGTTCTAAAATGGTCATAGGATATAAAATATAACTGACAAATGAAATGTTATATAACTTTATTATAAAAATTAAATGCAGTTTTATACATTTGTTCCCCTTTTTTTCCACTATGGATACTGTATTTTCCATTTCTTTTCAACGCGATGCATAATCATGAGTAGTCTAACAGTTTGGTTAGTTATAAGATTAAAAATTCATTTTAGAGTAACCAATCTCTGGTTGGTCCATCACGTGGATAAAATATTATTTTACTCACAGTAACTACAGAAACTTTGTCACAAACACTGAATTTACCCGCAATATTTATATAGAGTTTTCTATTTTATAAGCCGTAATGTCTAAATGATAAAATAATTTTAATAATGATTAACAGTATTTAAAATAAATACTATTTGAATGTTTTGCCACACATAAACTATTTTGAAAAAAAAAACCCATAATAAGGAATAAAAATTTTAAATTTAAACGTAGAAAAACTTAAAACAGAAAAAAAAATTCTGAGGCTAACATAGGTACCAAAAATTCTATTAGCCATCTCGAATTTTATTTTAGATGAAATTTAGTTACTTGATTATTATTTGTGTTTGAAAAATTATGTGGGTTTTCATTTAGTACCTATCAGTCATCGGTGTTTCCGATAAATCGAAGTATGAATTATCTATAATTTTATCAAGTAGGTACATATATCAACAGTAATAATACGAGTATATAGATGATGAAAACCTGTAATTGATAATAATTATTATTTAATATAATTAGACACTTACGCATAACCAATTCAATACGTTTTGCAAAAATAGAAAAACAATAATTTTAAATGAAATTTTACCAAGATATTTCTTCCAGTAAATTAAAATTTGTCAAATATATACGCTTTTTAATATATACTCTTTTCGCATTCGCTACACTTCAGCTGAGAATAGGTTCACCAAACACGTCTTTGTAGCTATACTTTATTTAATGGAAATGTCAAAACGGTTGTGGGGAGGTCAATCAAATAAAATCCGAAAATTAAATTTAAAAAAAAACTACCTTTCTAAAATTGAATAATAAATGATACTAACATTTGCTGTTGTGAGATATGATATAATCAGAATTTAATCACTGCCATTTTGATTGCGTATACTAATTAATTGGTCCATGATAATTAAATTTTATAATTGAATAGACTTGCCTGTTTCACGGGCCAAACGCCCAAATACAATTATTGTGATGGTATTCTTTTTCGAAAAACAGTTCGTTCTTTCCTTGCCCTAAAAAAAATGTAGATAAAGTATATTTTTATAATATTATTAAAATATTATAATTAAATACAGGTAAATTCTAATATACGTGTATAAATTATTATTTTATATTTTTTTTACTATTAGTTAGAGTAGTTTAAATTGTATAATTAATACAATAGTTATTGTAAAATGTATTAGGCATAATAAATTATTTATTTACAATTATATTATTCTAGAATACAATGACAAGAAATAATAAGTATACTAATTGTAGAATTATTTACAAAATGTGTGTATTTATTTATTTATTTACCTAATAATAACAGGCTAAAGCCCAAAATATAAAAAAGAGTAGTTACAAATTATTGTAAAGATAACAATGGTCAACTTAATATATATAAAGGAAAACAAACAAAAAAGAACAATTGGTGAAAATGATGATAAACAAAATTTAAATTACTTTCAAATAATTAAAAACAGAATTATTTATAATTAATGAAAGTTTAAATAAAAAAGAATCAAGGGTTAATGGTGAAAGAGAGGTTATTATTAGCTGCACGCATAAGGCGTAAAATAGGTGAAAATTCAAGAAAGAGAGAAGGAGAAAGTGAATTAAGGAAGGTAATTATTGAACAGGTAGTACGAATTAGAATTTTAAAGTTAAAATGGACGACAATGTGAATCAATTTTGATAGAGTGGAGGTTTGAAAGAAAGAAATGGTTAAAAATATGTTTGCGGTTAATTAGACTGAAGAGATGAAGAGCTTGAAAGATAGGGGAATAATCATGTGGAAGATGAGCAATATTAAGGCAAAAAGCAGCAAGGCAAATTAATTTTCTCTGAACCCTTTCGACGTTGTACTAGCGCAAGCAGTTTTAGGGTCCCAAAGAACTGAACCATATTCTAATGTAGGACAAACCAGGGAATAATAAAGATATATAAAAGAGGATGATAGATGAAACTCTTGGATAATGCGAGAGATAAAACCAAGAAACTTAAAAGATTTACAGACAATGGACTCGATATGTTTATTAGGCGAAAAGTTATGAATATGAATCGTAAATCACGTACTGAATCAACTGTCCGATTTAAAAGTATATTACAGATGGAGTAAGAAAAAAAATTAGAGAGCTACGACAGAAAGACAGAAGTTGGGGGTCAACCTGAAGTAAATGACAATCCAAGGGAGATTTAATTTTGAGGAATAATTTCATATCGTCTGAAAATATGAGCAGTTTGAACGGATAAAAATAATAAATATGAGCGAAAGATAGAAGGAGCAGAGTTTACAAATAGCGAGAACAATAGGGGGCAAAGGACTGCACCTTGAGGTACGCCAGAGAATATGTAGAAAGTGTTGGAGGTGAAACAAGAAGCATAGATAAAATAGGGACGATTGCTTAAATAAGATTGAAGCCAAAATAGAAGCGACTCATCGATACCAAGACAATCAAGAATTTGAATAAGTAACTGATGGTCTATTCTATATGCCTTAGAAAAATCTGTATAGATAACATCAATTTGGCTTTGTTGTCTAAAGGAATCAAATACAAAAGGGGAAAAAATAAGGTTACATGTAATTATTGAGCGCCTGGAATGAAAGCCATGTTGTTTTTCACATAAGATGTTGTTTAATGAAAGACGAATAGGATTTGAGGGCAATGGTTTTAAATAATTTAGAAAGATGAGAAAAAGTAGTTATTGATCGGTAGTTAGAGACAAAATCTGGATTATCAGCTTTGAGTATGGGAATGATAGAGCCAAATTTTAGAGATGAGGGGAAAGTCCCAAAATCGAAGGACTTTTTACATAGAAATAGATGGGCTAGGTGATAACATCTCTTAGGATATAAAGAAAGGAATACCATCTGGTCCGATAAATTTAATAATACGAAGAGAGGAAAAAATTGACTAACATCGTCGATTGTAAACTTAACACTAGAAGGTAAGAAGAAGTAAATGGGAAGGAGATTCGAAGGGGAAGATAAAGGTTCGGAGAGAGGGGAGTGGAAAGAAGAAAAGTAATTAGAAAAATGATTAACCACATCACTAGGGGAAGGTGAAGAAATACTATCAAGTTCAACATGAGTAAGTAAGGAGTGGGTTTTACGTACAAAAGACCAGAAAGAGTGAGGGTTATGCAAAATAGATGATTCGGTGTGGGAAATAAAATTACGGTAACAACATTTGATAGGAACTTGTAATGAGCACAGGTGAGAGAATAAGATTGGTAGTCAGATAGGGAGTGAGTTATTTTGAATTTTGAATGAACACGAATATTTTTTAAGGATACAAGTTTTTTGAGTTCTGAGTTGAACCAAGGTGGGTAGGATGACTGATGGACATTTATTTATTTATGGTTTTAATGGTTTTCCCTATTTTTGACTACAGTATAAAATGATTTTTTTTCTATAGAATGTGAAGCTTTAATTTTTTTAAATTTTATTTCCTGAATTTAACCTTATGTGTTGATTGTATAAAACATCATTTTTTATAGAATTCAGATTCAATTATTTTTATTTGAATGAGTAATAAGTAAACTTACGTCCTACAGCAGTTTGCATTCGTATGGTTAACGAATTCGTCTAGTACATTGCCATACACGCGACGATGACGATCTTTAGTAACTTCTGCAATAGCCATCGAGGTAGTTTAGTTTCCCATTTACTGTAAGATGTAGATATTGGCATTTTAAAAATGACAACAAATAATGAATATCCTAAAAATGCATGAAAAACCCTATCCCAATAAAATGTTCTCTCAAATGTTCCATGTTCGATTTACACATTCACTGTTCAACTGTTGGCTTAAATCAGCTTAAGCCTATTATTGCCAGAATTTTTTTCTCCACGTTCCTTTTTCCTCGTATAATTATTTACACATTATTTATCTCGTCTTGTGCGTATGTTTTAATAACGGTTTAAAATATACAGGTTAAATATCGCCTATTTCAATTGCATGGGGTAGGCGCGATCGAAAAGTGTTACGGCTTAGTACATATTTTCACCACGTTTATAAAGCGTTATTAATAGGCAGGGCTCGTAATTCTATCGTTTCCCGCCTTATATACTAATTATAGAATATTATACATATTATTACGGTTTAAATTATAATAATATTGTATTATATTGGTATATTTAACAATGTATATTTTCATGTTTATACCTATACTTAATTTTTATATTTTATACTGTATATAATGTATACGTATTATTATTATTATTATTATTATTATTATTAATATACTCGTACGTACAATAAGAATTAAGAACAAACAAAATATGTTTGTAGTATGTTTAATTTCCATAAATAATTTCATTAATCATATAGAAAGTTATATTATATATTTTATTTTTTATTAATAATTCATTCATGTTAAGTTTTGAAAAGTTAGGCATATAATTTATACGCAGTAAAATGAATATCTCATTCCTAAGTAAAGAACTTTTTAATATTTGTTACACTTGAAACTAAATGTTTAACTAGGTACCTAGAATAGTAGAACCAATTTAATATAAATATAAATTCGATTTGAAAAAATCTCTTGAAAATGTTGCATTTGATTCATACTTTCTGATTTTAAGTAGACGGTTATTGTATTATTAATAGATTAGATTATTCAAAACTACGTATAACTTATAATATTAGGTGCATGCCTGCTTGTAATAATAATAAATCTATGATAAAGTTAATAAATAAAACTTTAGACATATAATAATAATAAATCTATAAGTTTCTGTCAGAAAATATTAATGTAGCTTACACACAAGGATTAAAGTGGGAGGGACGCAGGGGGCTCAGTCCCCTTACCTCTGACGGTGGTTAAAAGCGTTCCCTTTAACAATTTCTCTGTAAGGAACGCTAAAATTATAACCAAATATTAATTAATATAATTTGTATACTAATTTTATTATTATTATTATTATGTTTTAAATTTTTTTTGTTTTTGTTATTTATGTAATTTTATAACGAACAAGTGTACAAAAAAAAAATTCAATTTTTGTTCTTACCTATTCTTATCTTATATTAATAGTTATAACTTATTTTAATTTATAATACATAGGTATATGTATACTAATATAACAATAATAATATATATTATAATGTAGTAGGTATGTGTAATGTATATTTTTAATGTATGTTACATTTTTATGAATTTATATTATTTAATGTTTAAGGAATCATACCTATACTAAAGAAAATACAAATTACGTTCCTATTTCATTAGTATATAATTGTTTTATTTTATAATAGCAATTTATTAAATAACGTAAAACTGAGCCAATCCCTAAAATTTTGTACTGTAGTATGAACACCCTGTGTAGTACGAAATATTTAATGTGTAGACTGTAATTGGAAATTTGTAAGTGTATTCATAAAATTAGTCAATTCTACGTTTCTACATATTATAATACTGTCAAGAAAAATAAAAAAAGGTAATTCAAACAAAAAATGGAGTAAATGTGTAGTACAAAAATCAGAATATTTTAGGGGCTAAATTAAGATTCATATATTTTATATATACAGCGTCATTTTTTGAGCATGCTCATTCCACTTTTAACTACTTTTAACTTTATAATGTGTAAATGAAAAATTTTTTTTTTGTACAATTTAAAGCATTGATAACACTACATTTTTATGAAATAATTAATTTTTATCTGGGTGATAATTTTAGTTTTCCTAAATGGCAATTTAGAAAGTTATAATGTAACTATATATTATGTAAACAAACATTCTCTTTCAAATGATTGCATTTTTATAAAATATCATTTATTTTATAAAAATTTATTATTAATAATGCTATAAATCTTAGATGAAATAAATTCAAAATGTGTTCATTATTCAGGATTAAAAATGGGGTGATCATGAAATAATCAAAATATCACTCTGTATATACATATAATTATATATGGAACGCTTAAAATTATATAGGGACATTAGTTCTCCCTGGAATTTTTTCCCACTTTAAGCCCTGCTTACATACATTATAGGTAGGTATATATTTTAATTTAGTCTGTCTGTTGAGTTATTTTTGATTCAGTGAAAATATATAAAATTATCTGTTTTAAGAAAAAGAAACATGGCTGTTTTACTACAATGAAAAAAACCAATGTTCAACAATTTTTTTTCCAAACTTTACTTGTAAATTATGAACAATCAGAATATTAATTATATTATTTTTCCGTTCTTCTAACAAAATGTAGTACTGCCTACTACTAGTGCTCTATCCCTGTGGCGAAATTATGAACTAGTGCCCGTAATACTTTATGACCGCTAGGGGGGGGGGGCTGGCGATAGCTAACCTGTATAATTTAAACAATAAATTAAAATTTATAGTTAAAACTAACCTTTAGGTGAGGTGAACCGTAATGTCCGAAGTTATTTATTTGTCGTTTGCTGCTAAACCAACGAATCAATCGATCGATACTTTTGATGTCGAAATCATGTTATCATCCAAATAATAATCGACGTTTTATTGTGATAACGAATAACATCATTCGTAAATCACGGCGGTAACCACGGTCAGTGAACTGTTAGTCAAGTCTTAACTGGAGTCTTGGATATCAGTATGCAGTCGTAAATTTGATAAAACGGATATCTTCTAAAGTGATGTTGAAGTCATGGATCGTAAAATTTTTCAATTCATTACCGTGTTTTCTAATCAATGCAATAACGACTATGGTATACAATCCATGACTTGAGGTTCACCACGAACGTCAACACTCCACTTCATTTTTACACCATTTCAGTTTTGTTCAACATAGGTTCTAAAATACATAATATTATGGTTACATTTATACCTATTAAATATGATATTGAGAGAGTTGTAATATCTATTATAAGAATTTTAAAGAAGTTGTAAAACTTTTATAATACGTGTTTTTTGTCTAAAAATGTTTGGTGGTTTGTATTATTGGAAATACAAAGTACTATGTTTGTTTAGCAACAAAAATAAAAAAATTACGGAATTATTTAGGTAGATACTTTCAATTTATTTAGCTTTCAAACTATAGGTAATGTTATTAAAACATTTTTAGAAAATACTAATAAAAATATTATTTAAAAGTTAATTTTTCGGACCGAAAATTCCATAAAACCTTAATAGAAAATTTTTTACTTTTCAAAAATGTTTTATGAAAAGTACCTAGCTTTAATTCAAAACCTATTGAAATAAATTAAATATAAATTATATTTTTTATCCATTTTATACCATTATAATTAAAGATTAAATTTGCATCCAAAAATGTAATTTATTTATAAAAAAAGATATTGTATTAATTTTTAATTATAATATATAACAATAAATAGATAGATATTAAAGAGAAAAATTAATATACTATAATTTAATTTATTTATAAAGTTAATATTAAGCAAAACCTATATTTTATATTTAAAATTATAATTTTTATAAAGAAGTCAGCAAAATATTACATTTGGCAAAAACGAACGAGATGAATGAATAATTAATAAATTAATTAATCATTTTGTACAATAAATAAAAGTAGGACTTACCTTCATTTTTGTGGCCTCCGGGTCACAAATTCCCCGACGACTGAACAATATTGTCGTCCCAACAACTCAGTTCGGTCGTTTGTGTGTGACGGGAAGAGTAGTGGGGGATTTTTACATTCCTTAAAACACTGATATATGGCACGAACAATTAGGAAATCTCAAAGATTGGTTGAGCTCTGGTGGCATTCCTTTGAACTAGAGAAACTGGGTACCCACGTCCCAAATATTTTTGATCCCGGAAAATGTATCAATACGAAAAAAAAAAAATTATATACTCATAATGTAAAAAAAAGATAAAATAAAAAAAACCATGTTAAGCTGGGAGAACTAAAGGGTGTGAAGAACTAAAATCCACTAAATAATTATTTCTACTTTCTTCGAAATAAATAAAACTTTTTATTAAATTAATAAAAAAAAGGCAAAATATTTTTCAAAATGGTAATATAAAATTTAAATACGCCTAGAGACTCAACGGTAAGAGCAAGTCTTTTATAATATTTACTGTGATTAAAGGATGGTGTGTACATACGTTTATTGTTTTATATGAATTCCCGGTCTTAAATTCAAAATTTAAGCTGAAAATTCAATAATAACAATTTAAAAATAGATAAATTTTTGAGGGCTATGAAGGAGAGGTTTACTTCACATAATGATTGGGATATTTACTGGCAGTGGATATATTGAATTCTGAATGGAGTTCAATGAAATATACATAACTACCTACCTATCATTGTTAAAAATAGATTTGTAAAACATCTTAGAAAATATATGATGTATGTATTTATTATTATTATTATTATTTATTAAATACATATATGTATTTAATAATAAAATCTATAACTAATTAATAAAAATTTAAAATTTCTAGACCGATTTTTTTGCAATAAAGATATAACCCGTTAATTTGCTTTCCCGATATTATTTTTCCTTAGACATTTATCGGAAAATTCGAAAGATAACCACTCTAAACAACTTTATCTCATAAGTGATAATATTTGATATCGCAATATAGTACTCAAAAATAATAGGTACACATGACGTAGCGATTAGATCAAGTCTTCTGGTATGAAAATGTTCATAGTAAAAAAAAAAAAAACTGTAAAACTAAGAAATTCATTGGTCCACTTAGAATCTAAAAAGTTAAAAAAGTTCTGCATAATAAATCCTACAAATTAAAAATAATTTAAGTTGATTTGGGTACTTAAGTTTACTAATTCTTTATTAAAAATATTAATAATTCAAATTAATACATACTTATAATAGTGGTTATAAAAGTAGGTACATATTTTTAAAATTAATGCATTTTTTTGAACAAAATAATGTCTATATAAAAAAGTGGGTGGTGGTATCCCACTATTTCAACTACTGATAGGTACTAGATTTATTTTATCTATTATTATAGATTCCGAGTAAAGCAAAGAATGTATTGGTTTATAAAATTAATAAATTATTATTTTATAAAATAATAATTGTTTTAACTCTGTATATTATAATAATAGTAACGATTTATTCAACGTTGGTGTTGAATATCACTTGATAAAATATTATAATTATTGTCATATTTCGAAATAAAATTGCTCTCGTGGTCGTAATCTTAATGATTTTTTAAGCATTACAAAATTGTTTGCGATATTTTTAGAAACAGGAATTATATATAGGTATATTTCCCCAAGTTTTATATAATGGAGGTTTGGAACCAAAATACCCTAAATCGTTAATTTTATAAAAAATACTTTTTTATATCAAATAATTCAAGATTTATGGACAATATTTTATGTATAGGCCTGATTTAGATTTTGTTGAATAATGACCCAATTTTTCTCATCATTCTTTTTGGGCGGTTTCTGGAAATCATCCCAATTACTGGTTTTTAAAATTGAAATTTTGAGTTATGATATTAGTTTTAGTTTTTGAAATTACAAAAAAAAAGTTCCAACTTCAGTATTTAAAACATATGAAAATTATTTTTGTAGGCATACTTGGAATCACAATATTAACTATAAGAATCTGTTATAATATTATTCTCATGATTAACTCACAATATTGGTTCTAAACACTTTTATGTATTTTACTGAAGCTTAAAAAATGTATATTTACATATTGGAGTGTGAAAAATTACATATAGTTTATGCGTTTCTATTGAATATAAAATAAAATATTATCTAATATGCTAATTTTACATTATATTATTGTCCGCATTATTGTTAGTATGAAATAGTTTAATTTATGTAACTTTTTTATATTTTTATTTATACTTATATCGTAAATAAATAATTTTAAAAATTCTTACTAATAACTAAGATTGCAGATTAAGTGGAACTTTTTCTAAAATTTCATTAGGTATACATTTTATTTCAATAAGAGAAAAAAGTTAAATGAAAATTAAACACTTAAAACGCTTTTCTAAACCATTTCAAGAACTTGATATATGGTACCTTTTCATAATAAGCACACGAACAGTTTTTGTTTCTAAAATGCTAAAAATTAAATACCAACATTTTTTTAACCCATTATTTATATCGAAACCGGAAAACCGAAAATAACTGAATTCGTTTTTAAACTCAAAATCCGAAACCTTACATATTCATATTCATTTTAGCTTCTTCGTCAAAAACGGAGTTATTTAGTAAAATATATGTCAACTTTAAATATTATTGTGTAAATTATAATATATTATTATGGTTGGTTTAGGCATAAAAGCGGAGTCATATAAGTGTTACATTGGTAATATGATAATATCTTATTTTAATATGTGTGCACGTAGTATGACGGCGCCATTGGTGAAAAATTGTTCGTAATATATATAATATATATATTATATATACTCATATAATGTGTATAATTTGGAGTGTATGTAAAAAAAAGGGTAAAAAAGAGAGATAGAGATTGCGTTTACGTCTGCGCAGAACACAAGTTTGCTTATCAGAAATTTTTGTATTACAATGTTCAACGTTCATATCCAAGTCAGATAATACCATTTTATAATACTAATTTTACTATATAGTATATTTTGAATGTATTTATTCAATACTAAATCATACGTATTTTATACTCACAAATTCAATAATAATCAAAAATTTCTAAAACACAAAATTTTGAAAACGTAAATTTTTTACTCTAATTTAATATATAATATATAATTTTAATTATTAAACATTTTATGAGTTATATTTTGAGACCGAAACTAAACAACCCGGAGAACTATTGATTGAGTTTCAGAAAATCAAATGTTCTAAGTTCATATAAAGTTATGAATATAAGAAATATTTAAAAATAACGATCTCCTTAATAAATGCCAAGTTAGAATATTTTAGTTATGATAGACCATAAAATATCAGTTGATGAAATCCTCAAGTCTCAAAGATAATAATTATTATATTGTGATTTTTTACCAAAATTGTCTATGCATGGTAGTATGAAAGTTGGTTTATTGTCTCTTCAGTCCTCGATAAGGATATTATATTATTTTTTTTATTGAAAACTAAGATTATAAGTCATTAAAAATGTGATGGACATGAACAATAAATGATCAATAAATAAATTTCAATAAACTGAACATATATGGTTAAAAAGTTCATATTTTTTAAAATTATTAACTCTACTATATAGTTAATTATGTTTGGTATCAACAAAAAAAAATGTACATAATTAGGTATACATTTTTCAATTTTCATTGTATTAATTTAACTTTATATGGTTAGTTTTTTAAATTCAAACATTGCAGGGGTTTGTTATAAATAGTCAACCTATGCAGTGGTGTATTGGTAAAAAAATTTGTGAGTATAAGCTATTCTAAAAAAAATGTAGGTACCAAAATTTTTTTTTTGTTTCACTCGGAAATAATTCAGCCTATATTTCAAGCTTACAACTATTGATTTTCAAACTTTTTACTACATTTTTACATTCTAAGCGGAAAGTAAAAGCTATTCATTTTACAATTGTGTTATTATTTTTCTGTGAGCACCTTTTGAACAGAAGGAATCGAGTACCTAAGAGTTTTGGGCCAGAAAAGTTTTTTGGAATTTTTATTTAAGTTGAAAATTTAAATCAGGGAATCAAAACTGGTTAAAATGTTTCAGGTTTCTGGTTTAAACCGGTTTTCATTTATCCGGGTTTCTAGTAAGTGGTTAAAGAACGGTTTACATTTTTCCCGGGTTCCGGGTACGGGGTTTAAAAATGGTTAATATTTTTTTCGGTTTTCACATTTAAAACAGGTTAAATGTTTTTCGGATTATGGATTTCAGAATTTAAGCAAGTTTAACTTTTTCCGGTTAACGAGTTTCAGGATTAAAAACGATTTATATTGTTGTGTTAATTTTTAAGTTTCAGGTTCTTTACTTTTTTGGTATTTCAATAAACATTGTTCATTAAAAATTGATATCAGAATATAATTGTTTTATAGGTCATAAATTGGATGCCCTAACTCTTTGAATTTTAACTTTAACATTTTTCTGGACAAACAAAATATGACAACTTTTTTATTATAAATTAATAATTTATTTTATGTAATAACTTAAATCATTATTATAGGTATATTTAAATTGTCAATATTTTATAATATCTACTCAATATTATAATATAAAATATATTATTTATTAAAAAATATATAATTACGCTTCAACATTCACAGTGGAATACTGGAATCAGTGGATTATTTCAAATATATAGCACACGAACTATTAATTTTTTTTTTTTTTTTTTTTCAATATTTTATCATTTTCACTGATTTATCGATCTACGTTATCCAAGTTTTAAAAAACTTTCGGGTTACGCATTAGAATACATTCTTCGATTTTGCCATGTTTCGGTTTTAAGTTTAACATGGTTTTAATTTTTTCCAGGTTAAAGGTACGTGTTCTAAGAACGGATTCAATTTCTTCTTGGTTTCGGTTACCAGTAATTTTTTCCGGGTTTAACATGGTTTTAATATTTTGCGGGTTATTTAGATTTTCACCAGAGTTTAAACCCGTTTTGAATAAGGTACCTTCTTTAAATAGGTATTTTTTTTTATATATTTTCAGTAGTTTTCTTAAATGTTAAGAAAACATATCGAAAATGATTATAAATTGGAAAGTTATAAGTTATAATGTCAGAAACTTGAAATTTACAATAATTATTGACCATTTTTAGTTATTTTTATATTATTTTCGAGTTTGATTTATATGCATGTATAATTCAAGTATATACTTTATGTATATGAATCATAATAATAATAATATTATTAATTATTGTATAGTTATATCTCTAATAATATTTTTTGTATATTAAGCATTTATTTAATTACATATTATAATAAATTATATGGTATATGAATAATATGAGTTATAATATGAGTAATATACATAATAGGTTTAAATGTTATTGAAAAAGTATAAGAAAAAAATTTTACGTAAATCGTAGTAATTAATATTGAAACTCTCAAAAATAAACACAGAAAAGAGAGTAGGTACTAGGTATACGCCATGCGTAACGGCAGTATACACCGTATCATATCATTTTTTTGTAGGTTTACGCAATATATAAAAACAACAAAGAGAGCATACGGCTTTAATCCCCATATACCCTCCAATACACCACTGTATATATGTATAATATGTAAGTATGATAACATATTAAGTAATAGGTATAGTAGGTAATGTATTTTTTGTTTTTATCAAAAAAAATATTTTAGAAAAATTTTAAAATAGCTATTTTATCGATAATATTAAAAAACAATTGGTTGAATTTTGAACGAATGAGAGTTATTCATAATTTAAAAAATACAGCTAAATATTGCGAAATTGTAGCTACCAGTATTAAAAAGTGTGAAAAACGTACAATTTTGCATGTAAATTGTGCAATATTTTGCTTATTTTTGAAATTATAAATTGCTAAAATTCATTCAAATATCAACCAAATTCAACAAATTTTTTTTGAATATTATCGATAAATTTTTTTATAAAATGGTTATTTACAAATTTTCAAAAACATTTTTTGAAAAAATCAAAAAAATTGTTGACTATTTTTTTTTTTTGTAAATCATACAAAAACAAAGCCATATAATTTATAAGTCATATATTTTATTAAAAAAAAATGCAGTAAAATATTTAAAATATATCAAGAATTAGGGCTACTAATTTTTTTAGACTTTTCAATTAATTTACATATCGTACCTACATACCTACTCGTATAAAATATAAACTAAATAAATTCAGCTAAAAATTTCGTTTACTAAACAAAGATTTTTCCTATAATATCGGTATTGATATAAATATGAATTATATATATATTATAAATATACAGCGCGTCTGCAAATTAAGCATTTTTTATTGTATACGGTATTAGTATTCAGTGAAACATGATCAGTAGGAACTGTGTCTGCCGTCGCATCATCCGAGTACATATTTTTCTCACAGTTTATACTTGTCATTACAATATTTATGGTCTTAAACTCTTAACAATTAACATATAAGATAGAAAAAATTTGTATACCTAGCCAAAAAAACACAATGTGATGAAGATCGAATAAGTATTGTAGAGTTCATTGCTGCAAAGGTATACGATTTTAGTTGGGCACCGTTGTATTGGTCAGGTATGTAAATAAAAGTTCACCGAATGGTTTTTAAATAAATATAAAAGGCTCAAAAAATGTAGAATTTGCAGATTTTTCACCATATTCTATATTATTATAAAAAAATTTTGTGACACAAAATTCGATTCATACGTTAATTGTCAGAGAAAAATCAAATTTAAAAATTAACTTTACATTTAATTTTTATAATTTTTAAGAATATACTTAATATGCATTTTGAATACTTCTTTATTATAATATTTAAAATACAATAACATTTTTTTTTATTAATAAGTATTAAAAATATTATAACTTACCTGTTTACTTACAAATGTAGGTACATTGAAATGAAATATAACGAAATAGAATTTAAAATCCATTTTTTTTGTACCTTATTATTAACATTTCTAAGACGCATATTTTCAGCTAAAACTCAGAATTTTAGATTTATTAATAAAGATCATATAGAACATAAAATGATGTTTTCGTATAAAAATATCAGACAGATTATAAAAACTTTCTTTTCAAAATACAATTTAAAATTAGATCAATCAATTCATGTTAGTTCCAAAGTTTACACAGGGCAATTTTCAGTCTTTATCACATCAATTACCTTTCCCTCCTCTAATTTAATTCACCACTGCTGTTTGCGTTTTTTTTTTTTAATTTTTGGCATATAAAATGGAGGATTTTTCAATATAAATTTGTGCATCCACTCAAATAATGTCCTTGTAATTTAATTCTAATTTTCAGATTTTTTTTTTAGAACTTTATCTTATTTTTAACTTTTTGAATAGGTGTATAACTGTAAATTTGTATCGATCAACGTCCAAAATTTAAACGAGAAATAGTATAGAAAAAGTTATATTATATTTAGTTTTAAAATAAAGTATGTATACCTACGCATATTTATCTATATAGGTATATAATATGTAGATATGAATAAAAATAAAATTATCTCTGCATAAAGTATGTGGTTAGGTAGGTATACCTACTATAGTTATATATTTATAATTCCATGTTAATAATATTAATATAGAGAAAAATATTTTAGTATATTTTTATTTTTATCGATACCTATAATAGAATAAGATTAAATATTTGTATGTAGGACGTAAGTACTAGATAATAATTAAAAAATATTTTTTTATTTACTAATTTTAACCGTTGTTGATTTTAATGGCTTTGGTTTTATAAAAAATTTAATTTTTTGGCTTTGGGTTTTAAAAAATTTGATTATAGGTTACACCTGTTATATATCCAGTTTTTTTAATTTTCTCAATATTCATATTAAGTTCAATAAATAAAATTGAACATTTAACACGACAACACATATTCATAAAATACTTACAAGTATACAACTTAATTAGTTAAACGTTAATTTGTGAAAATGAATATACAAACATGTTAAGTAACTGTTTTTTAATTTTTTACCAATAACAAAATATTTCTGTTTAGGATTTAGTTTTATAAACTTATGATAAATCGATCCCAAGCACTAAATTTTAATGTTAGCAATATTTTTTATAATATCAAATAATAGAATAAATTAGTAAATTAATTAACAAATCATTTTTCTACATTTAAATAAAATTATTATCGGAATTTTTAAATTTTCAAGGTATTTTATGGTATAGTATAGTATAGTATAGTATAGTATAGTATAGTATTATTGGTAAGTTTATTGTGAATTTTTTAGATATATTTTATTATATTAGAAAATGTTAAATTTTACATCAGTAGGAACCATTTTAAAAAGAATTGAAATCTTCATGACAAATTGATAGGTTCGTCGTTTGATATACCTAATATACACCTAGTATTTATTATCTCGTCGTGGTCTAGACAATAATATATTTTACTATCTATATTATAAATTGTTTCGACAAAATGAGTATAAAGTAAAATACTTATGATTATTATTATTTTTTATATTGCAAGTTTCTTTTTTCCATATACCTAATTAAAAAAACTGTCTCATTTTGAACATTTTCTATTCAAATAATTAATAATAATGAAAATTTTAATATCTAGTAGGTAGGTATCTATATAATATTTCAAATCTAGAATACTTTATTAAAAGTATATTTTACAAGACCGATTTTTACAAATAATACTACCTGGGCTTTAACTGACTTTTAAAATTGGATAAAACATACATTTACACGATTAATTTTATTTTATAAATTAGTATAATATTATTTAAAACCATTTAAATTATCCTACAACTTATATTTTTACATATTTTGCTTTGTTATATAAGTACCTACCTAGTTGTAATATCTGTAGGTATTTAGTTGTTCGGTTTTAACATTAAACAAATTAAAATTAGGTGTTTCTATTTAAAAAAAATTAAAATAATAGTTTATTCCTAAATGTTATCATATATATATATTATTATATTATTACTGTTTAGACAATTAAGTTAAAAGATTGGTTAAGAACAAGAATGACTTACGATTGACTAAATTGATTAGCATGACATACTACATAATATGCAGTATGTATAGAAATTAATAGTCAGTATAGATCATATTATAGATCGATTGTCTAAAGTTAAAATACAAAACTTAATAATATTGCAATATTTAGAAATATTTATAATAAACCTATTTTATATACCTACTCGTATTATAATACTATATAAATAATAATATTATATACTAGTAGGTATGATTTTATTATTATGTATAATTAAAATTCTATTTTTAAATATTTATAATATACCTCGGGTAATATGTATTTTTTCTTAATTCGCATCCCCCTCCCCTATTGGTGAATGATAAAACACCCTGATTTAAAACTTGAACTTTCTGAACCTGAAAAAATATCAGTATTTAAGTCAATGAAATTTTCGGAAACGTATTTTAAAAACATTTTGTTTTTTTGTGCAATCGGATATGTTTATAATCATTTCGCAAGTGTAGACACATATTCTTTCAAAATCGAGCGTTTTTTTAATCGTTTTTAAATAATCATTATTTATTTTAAATGATTTAGTTTTTATATGCACTTTTTATATAATCTACTGTTTTTGATAACTATTTAAATAATTTTTATTTTATATCTATTTTTAAAAAATTAATACAATAATTTAGATAAGAAATTGAAAAACTTTAGAAAGAGGATGGATAAACCGTTTTCTATTTCATTTATGGTTTCTACATCATACGATATACTTGGGTATATGATCATTTCGATCGTAAATCCGTGTTAAATATATGTTTTCTTTTTAAAAATAAATTCGTGTCAAGTTTCGGTTAGAATGCGCTATTGTTTATAGGTACGTGTTTTTTTATCGTTTGTGTTTTAAATTACTTTATACTGTATTTAAATACATTTTAAAATTCATTTTTTTATAACACTGTTTATTTCATAAATCATAATATGTAGCTATATAAGTAGACACAAGGTTGTTAAAAACTACATATTTATATGAAGTAGGTACCTGTAGTAAGACACTATATCATATTATCGTCGTTCGTATTATATTTCTTTCCGATAGAAATTTTGTTTGGTCAAATTATATTTTTTATCAGCCCACAAATTCCTTAATAAAAAACGGTAATCAGATATTATTATGTAATAATATATTAATATCTACAATGCGACGAATTATCCAATAAAATGGTATATTTTATAATTTCTAAACTTTTATATATATAATAATAATTATGTATTCTGAATTTGATTAAATTTCATTTACTCATGCGAATACATGTAAAATTAAAAACCTATTTTATGTTTTGTCAAAATTAGTCTTTTGTGGATTTTATTCAGCTCAATTTTAAATTTATTGCAATTTACTTCCTAAAATGATTTCAGTCATCATATTTGTAACCCGATTTGTTAAGAAAGCTACAGTCGACAGTAGTATAAGCAGCTGAGTATAGAAAAATTATTATGAGAGTTGTTTGGCGAGTTTATAGATTTGAAATGTTAGACTGTATTCAATGGCTTCATATATTTTGGAGAATCGTATCCATTGTGATTGATGTCATTACTTTGTATTTTATAAAATTTCATAAGCATAGACACAAGTAATAATGACTTTTGATTTCTTGTAAAACAACCCAAAATTATGATATTTACTGATAAAACTGGGGGAGTTAAATTTAGCGGATTCTAATTTTAAACAAGTCAGAAAAGCCGAGTGTGTTAAATTCCCGGTTTCTAAACGTATTTTAAACGAAAATCTAAAACAATAAATAATATCTATCTCCCTAAAACCAAATCAACAATGTTCCTCATAATTATGTAAAGAAAATATTATAAAATGAATAATATATAATATCTATCTACTTAGTAACCAAATCAATAATAGTAGGTAACTACGGACAAACAGACGAACTTCATAGAAACGTTTTATTCGATTTAATTTTTTTTTTTTTTTGTTTATTAAAAAAATAGAATTATTTATTTAAACACATCCTTTACGTATAATATCTTTAAGGTGATATATCAAATATAAAATATATTTTAGAAAAATGTCAAAAATTACTAACTTCAGCCAATATTATGGCAATAACATAACACTTTTCTATGAATGTACCAAAGTATTTTTCTAAAAATATATAATAAATATCATAATTAAATTCAATGTATACAATTTTACATATTTTTACATTTAATCTTTTTAAAACCACCCCAAATAATGTTATAATATTATACTACAAAATATACTACAACATTAATAAAACAATTTTGATAAATATGTAACCTTCTCAAAAAAATATTGATAAGATTTATTGGATAAGTTGTTTTATTCTATAATAAGTTACGAGCCGTCCGATTGAATTATTCTATGCAATATGCAACTTGTTTTTTAACGGGGTAATCCATTTATCTACAACATTTTAAGACTATCAAAATTTATATTGTTTAAGCGTTTTATTTTTGGGTAGTAAAAAAATGTATGAACTTTAAGTTGTGTATTTTTTTTTATACTTTTTAGTTCATAATGGATTATAATATACGGGAAATTTATGTCCGGGGAATCAAAACGGTTTAGAAATCTGTTTGAAACCAATTATTCTGGGAAATTGAAACGGTTTTCAAAGTTCATACTAAATATAGTCGAAACTTGATAAAATCAAGAGTCATATCCTCTATGCCGTTAAGAATTGATCATTAATGTTTTTATTATTAATCCTTATTTTATTATTTTATCTTTAAAATAATAATTATTAGTATTATTTATACAAACCCGAACCTCGGAATATTACGTATTATAAATAGTCATTCGGACAAATTTTTTTTTTTAATTCAATATATTCGAGCTGAACTGTATCGGTTATTTGTTTTGGTTCTCAATACTTAATAATTCACACATTTTGGATTTTTAAATAAATTGAAATTCGAGCATTACACATATAAATAGACAATACGTTATTATGTTTTGTTATTGTTAGTTTTAATGCTTATTTCATAAAATTTTGTTATGTCTGTTTAATAATTATTCTATGTAAAAATTTACCAAAAACATATCAACTAATTGACACGTGTCGTTGCGTAACATAAGGATATAAATGTATATGCTTATATTTATAAATTAAAAATAATGCGTTTTTTAATATTTTAAACAATGAAATTGGATTAACAAAGTTTTAAATAATATCGACCCATTAACGATTATTTAAGTACCTACCTTAAAAATAAAATATTTTTCAATGGACATAATATTTACATGAACGGTTGCTTAGATTTATTTCGAGGAAATAACTTTTTTATCCAAATAGATGGATAAATCTAAATACAAAATCAATAAAAAAATATTAGTCTTAGTATGAAAAGGTTATAAATCGTTTTTAAAATTATTTTCTACATAAACGACATTAAAAAAAGAAAAAACTGTTTTTTGTATCTAAAATGTTTTTTTACTAAAAGTACATTATTGTAGAAGGTATACTGATGTAAAAGATTCTCTCTAACGTTAATCATGCTTATAACGTTCATTTTAACAATTTGGTTTTGTTTATATTGTAAATAACAGCTAATTATGTACTTACTACTTAGTGATTATTGTTTCTATATATCAACACCATCAATATAAATATTCGTAAAATGTTTAAAAATAATATATTTTAATTTTTTCATAACGTTATTTTTCCAGACTAAAATTGTTTTTATATGTTTTAATAATGTTTTGACATTTTATTGCTATTCTATATAGATTTTCAGGCTTTTACAACAGTTTAAAAATAATTAAAATCTTTGTGACTAATTGAACTACTTATATTATTTTTATTTGGAATAAATATTTAAATTTTTTTTGTAAAAATATTAGAGTAATGAAAAAATACTCATTTTAGTTTATTGTTTATTAGTTAATTGTTATTCGTGAAGTACTCTATAATATTATGATTCTGAAGAAAGCAACGGAACTAGTGGTTTTACAATGATATTTTTTTTTTCCTGTAAACATGTTTTTAATAAGAAAACTTATTTCAATTATTATGTTACCTATTACAATAGCTTCTTCATTTTCCAGTAGTAAATTATATCTAGTTGGTAATTTAGAGACGTAATATTTAAATTCTCCATTACAATTATGGGTTATTTATAGAAATTTTGATTTCGAGGTTTTGAAGGCCTAAAGGAATAGTTGTAGGTTTTAATACTTATACATTTTAAACAAGGTTGAAGGTATGTTATTCCAATAATATTTCAAAAATCTCAAAAATACATAGCTGTTTTAATTTTTTATATGAAGTGATAGATTTTGAGATATTTAAGTCCAGATAGTTGATCAAATGAAATTTGAAGGCCTGAAAAATTATAATAGAAAGTACATTACCTATTTCAGCCATATTTAAAAAATCAACGCATAAAAATGATTTTAGATACTGAGCGAAGCAAAAGAGTTAGTGATTTTAATGTTTATTTATTTGGTTATTTTTTATAAATCCACGAGAACTTTGCGCATATTCCATAGTAATTTTGCACCTATAAAATTCTAGATACCTACTTACAGTATTTTTTGTATGATTTGTTTTATTTTTTATTTTGATTAATTAGTTAATGAATTTTCATTAGATATAACTTTATACTTCTGTGCGAATATGCGCTTAGGAACAGTGCAGTTAAACAGACTTTTCATGATGTTCTTTTTTTACATATTTTAAATACTTTTTTAAACATTTTTTGAAAATATGAAATTTTTGATTAGAAATTCCGGTAAATATTCAGCCCCTCCCCCCCCAAATAAAAATTCTGGCTACGCACAAAACTTCTAAGATAGAATTATAAAATGTATAGGTTATTAAAAATACTAAATACTAATAGCATTAAGTGCTAAATATTTTGTCAGCAATGATCAGCAAATACCAGATCTCCCACTACCTTATTACGTCAGCATATATCCGACCACCCACCCTCTATTTAATAAAAAAAAAAATTGCGAATTTCATATGAATTATTTAAAAATACATTTTATTACATATTTTGAACTTTATTTTACATTTTTTTTTTTATTACTACTGACGTCAACATGGTTTTAATCCCCACCTCCCATCCCAATTGTCAGCAAACGTAATCACACGACAGACTTCCATATCTCTAGGCGCTTAAGTAATACTTGAACACCCCTTTAAGTAAAAAATATGCATTATGAAATAATTTCAATTTGTAATATTTTCATACTATTTTTTTATAAAAATATAACATTATACTCTTTATATTATCAGAAGTCGTAATCGAATGTATAATATCTATTAATGAAGAATAATTAAAAAACATGTATATAAAAATTAAATTTTCAGCTCTGAATTCCAAACACTCCGAATACAAAATGTAAAGACTAACGTCGACGATATCTATTTCGTTCGTATTTTGAATTTCCATTAATCATGAGCCTTGATTATTTTTATCATCGATAAGTCACACAAATTATTTTCATATTATCATACTTTAATAATATGTATTGTGCAACCTTATAATCTATGAGTCATATATTTTCCATTATACAATATCCATATCAATAACTAAAAACCTGTACAGTACTTAAATTCTCGGCCTACGATAAATCGATTTATCTATTTGTATTTTTAGCGTATCGTATGGACTATAGCTGTATTATCTGTAGTTACGTAAACCAGTTGATATTATAAAAATATATTATACTTTATTAGCATAAAATATTTTATTTAGTCTTCAATATTTCTGGAAAAAGTTCCTGAAAATGACGAAAATTTTAGGGTATATACAATTTTCCTATGTTTTTTTTTTCGAAATTGTGAATAATATAGTTTAACTTAATAATATATTATATTTTTTTTTAAATAAATTTGATATTATATAAAAATCTAATATAGGTTCCATATAGTTAATATAACAATAACTTAAGAGGACGTTACACACACGTTTTTGCCATCTAAAAACATGTCTTGGAAATATCTCATTTGGGCTACAGCGATCATACAAAAACCAAACTTTCTAAGCATAAAGATGACAATTTTATCTGTGTTTGTATGTTGGATTTTAGGTTTATGTTAATTCAGTAACTTTCAATGAATCTTAAAAAAGTACGAAAACCAAATATTCATCAGTAATAAAATGAACATAAGTATGATAATCCTATCGTAAAAATCCAACAAGCACAGATAATTTTGTTATATTTACTTTGGAAAAGTTTGGTTTTTATACGATCACTGTAAAATAATAATAAAAATAATACTGATACAGAACTATATTTTAGAATTGTAAGATTTTCATTTTTCAAAAAATATCATAAAAATTGCTTATATAAAACCTCTTAAAAATCAGATGTGTAGCATCCTCTTATCTACAAACATTAGTTTTATATTAAAAATTAAGAGTACAACAACAGTTTACATTTTGAAATCTTAAATGCTTTCAGTTAACAGAAAGTTATCAGGCATTATGACGTGTTAACTGCATTATGTGTCAGTACTCAGTATAAATGTTATCAATAATTATTGATTAATTATTATAATAGATTAATAGTCGAAATTTTTCATAGATAATCTAAATATATAACATTTTCACATTCCGAAATATCTAAAAATAAATATCAAATTTATTTCTCCCACCGTTAACATCGATTTTTGTATTTTTTTGAAAAATTTAGGTTGTTTTAATATTTATTATTTTGAAATTTTCGTTATTTATCCAAAAACTTGAGGAGAATCCATATTTTCCTCAAATTTTTCAAATTGTCATTAATTTATAAGATTATAAATTTATAACTATTTAAAAAGTAAGTACACTCCAGAAGATAAATATATAATATAAGTACAAAAAATATTTTTAAAAAAAATTTTCGAATCATATAGGATGTTATTTAAATGTTTTTAAAACATAATATTGAAAATATATTTTTTACGTGTTAATTTAGTCAACCGAACATTTCATTGGAGTATTATAATTATATAATTACATATGTTGGTACAAGATACTGGAAATATATTAAGAATTTTTTTGTGAGTTTTATGTTTAGGTCTCGTGATTATTAGGAAGAGCCTTCCCCACCTTCCTAACGAGATTTTCAATGATAGTATTTTAGATAACCAATATAAGATGTCTGAAATATGGGTAAAAAATAAAAGTATAAATTTTGATTTTTCATCATTTTTATTTTTACTTTTGAATAATGTTTTTGGTTCGAAACGAAAATTTATTATTAAGGTATTTACCTTACTTTATAAAAATATTTTCTTATTATAAAAAAAATTTTAATTGATTAAATAATTATTTATAAATAAATAATATATTTCAACAATATAAATATATATATTTAAATATTATATATTAAATTATAATAATTTAATATAATTATTAAATTAATTTAAATTAAATTATTAAACATACGAATATTTTTTTAAATACTATAATATTAAAAGTACACTGTACTTTTGATGTATGATATAATATAATGTAGAATATTTTATTTATTGATTGGTTTTACGTTTTAAACGTATATCGATACGTAAATGTATCTATAAATAGTTAAAAATGAAAGGTGTTATTTTAAAGAATCGTTTAAAATAAAATATTTAACACTTCGCATCCCTTAATTATCGAATTTTGGAAAATCTTAAAAAGCGTCTTCAAAATAACAATATAGCTGATATACTATACCTATACCCTAAAACCGTTACTCTTGAGATCGAATTTTTAAAAATTTCTCATTTTTACCTATGTATATACAAATAAGGTTTCATTTCACTTTTTGATTATACAAATATAAGAATTATTGATGGGTAACGTTTATTTTTTGTTTCGCTGACGAATGACAATATTATAACACACGCCGACTGACACTGAAAAATACGATTGTGTATATTACGCTCCATATATCAACAGTTTTTTTTATTTGTTTATTTTTTTTAGAAAAAATTGTGTCCGATAATTTACACAACAATAAACGATTATTTTTCTATACCTAACACCCATTTTTTATTAAAGTACACTTACACTATAACTACTTCTTTAATTACTTCTTTTTTAGTAATAGCAGAGTCTAAATTTATACAAAATATAAAAGATGAGAATATTTACCAGGTCGTAGCGTAGTTTTTTTAGTCAAAATTTTTTTTTATGCATATTTTTAATTTTTAATTTTTAAAACTTCACGGTTTTCAATCATGGATTTAAAAAATATATATTGAAATAAAACTCCCCCTATAAAATACTAAATATTCTTATTTTTCATATTTTGTATAAATGTTGACTCTACCATTATATAGAGAGAATTTGTAGTTAAAGAGCGTGAACGTGATTTTTAACAAATATAGTGATAATACAACAATAAAAAATAATACTCACACATGACTATTTTGAAATCACTTTTAAAATATAATTGAATATTTTTAAATGATTGAATTCTCATTTTTCTTAAAATGTCATGAAAATTGAATATATAAAACCTTTAAAAATCGAATGTATAGCGTCCTCTTAATGTGAAATAAAATTATTGTAAAATTGATCGTAAAAGAAAATTTGTATAACTGCAAGAATTAAAAGCCAATGATGGAGCAAAATAAGGACAAATAAGAAAAATACCAACATTGTAACGGGTACCTTTCGAAAATTAAACCGAAAATCTGACCGAAGTATTGAATATATATTATATAGGTACTCGTATATAAACCGTATGGCTATTTCAAAGTTATTCCGAGAATGTTTGCAAATAGTGATTTTTGGTGGTATTGACAATCGTTTAAAAATTATTACATCGATTTATCACATCAATATTTTGAAAATTATGATGGCTACTAAGAACATCTATTAAAACCTCATGATAAATATCTATTCCTAATTATAATATATATAGGTATGTTGGCAGAAAGCTTAAAATACAATTTTCAATACAAAATGGTATCAGAACCGTAGTAAGTGGGAGTGAAAGGTACTAACGTGCCGGGCGCAAGATTTTAAAGAGCTTTAAGTAACACCAATAATCGATATACGATTGAAAAAATTGAATTTTGAGGCATCATGGAGGGGAGGAAAATAAAAAATTCGAGATGTTTTGAATTTTTCAGACAAAAAATTCGGATTTATAGCAATAGTTTAATTAGGAATTTAATTTAGGTGATCCATAGATTTTGAGCATCACCGTGTATATTTAAATTTTGATATAAATGCACTTTATACGCCTATGTTTTAAAATTGTGTAAATTGTGAGGATTTTTAACCATGATTGAGGAACAGTTTTTTCATTTTTGTGTATGAATTTAATATATTAAATTAAAATATTGTCCTTAAATACATATCGTAATACAAGTATATGAGTAAACAATTCTTCAAAAAGGAATCATTTTATAAGTTGTGGAAGAGAGGTTAAAAAATATAAATATAAATATTTTAATTTTAATTTATTTTTTCACAAACAAAAATATTTGAAAAGTTTTTTTATTTTGCTTAGAATATATTGATTTTACAATAGGTAACATATTTTTTAAAATATGTTTAATTATTTTTGTACTCAAAATTTCTAGTAGAAAGAGTGCTCTAATCATTTTATACTTTTTTACATTTTTGGTACCATATTGGAACATTAAAAAGATAATTTTTTAGATTTATTTAATTTATTTTTTTTTAATACGCAAGGAAAAACTATTGAATATTTACATAAATACAGTAAAAAAAATGTTTTCGTCCAAATCAGTTCATATTTTTTTTAATTGTGTAAATAATGGTTCTAGAATCTTAAAAACTACACCAAAATATATTATTTTAATACAAGATAAACGAATAATAACATTTTTGAAAAAATATTCCTAGGTTGGGCTAGCTATTTATTAATTTAAAAGAACGATATTTGTAATTCATAAAATAGGTAATTTTAGGTTTTAATTCTCTCAAGGATATTTTCTTATTCTATTTAAAAACGTTGATAATTTAAAAATAGAAAAATAATTAGCCCACTAAACAGGATTTTCTCTATATCCTTGGGTTGGAATCTTAAAGTTTTTCTGTTCCTGTTTTATAAAATTAATATTTGAAGGTTCCATTTTCAGTTTCGTTAATTTAAAGAAATTAAGTAAAAGCTCCAGTTCAAGTTCCGATATTTAAATTAATTCCATAAATATAAATAAAATAGGCATTTTACTAATATTATTTATTGGATTATAATTAACATGATCAGTGGCATTTTTATGGAGGACTGGACCCCCAAAACTTTATGAATACTACACAATTTATTTATAATTTAAGTTTAATATATACACTCTTTATAATATTAAGCATGTATGTGTACTGACAAACGTACTCACACCCCTCAAAAAAAAGTCCAAAAACCTCTACTGAACATGACGTATACAATATTATAATATAGTTTTTTGGCAAAAAAATGTCCATTTCTCTAAATGTTTGTAAAAAAAACGGAATAATTAGTCCTTATAAGTCACTTCATTTTACTACAACTCTAATTTGAAAAAAAATTTAAAAAAAAGTGTTTAAATAAGGGTTTGAAATGAGGATTGAAATAAGTTTCGACGAAAGAACTGTTCTTTTTGTTTTAATAACGAGAGTTTGGAATCCTTCAGAGGGTTTTCAAATGATTAAAATGTTAAGTTCTGGTTTTGGTTTCGGTAATTCAATTTTTTTTCAATGCTCGATTCTAGAACTGGTTCTTCCTAATTCGATTCCAACTTCCAACCCTTGGTTGCATTGACACAGTGTGAAAAAATGTACCAAAATAATTAGTGCTTCTTAGTTTATTGATTAGTTCAATCAAATTATAATTCAATTATAATGTAATAGATATAATATACCTACAATAAAATTTACAAAATATAATAATATACCTAATATGTTATAAATGTATTTAATTCATACCTATGCCTTGATTATTATTATTATTACAATTAACGGTTAGCGTTAAAACATTTTTTCATTTAATAACATGCACATGTCACCTTATATTGTTTGACAAAAAATTACATACTTACTTTATATTGTTTAACAAAAAATTTAAAAACAAAAAACAAAAATATAATTTTTTCGACTACTCATGATAAATAATTTCGTCGATTCTGTTTAATGGTCACGCACTCACAATCGTAATAATTTTTATCATAAAAACAATAATATATTAAATACGACTATTTTAAATATATATTCTTGGAATTCATATAGTATTGATAATTTTTATCGGTACCTAAATAATATATACAAGCCATTTTTAAAATGTGTTTTCTAGCTCCAAATAGATATCTAATCAAGTTTAAAAATATATGGTTCATTATGAGTGCTATCTATAGAATTTTCATAATATTTTTTATTTCTATAAATATTAAAAGTTCCTTAGAAGTAGAGATAAAATTTATATGACTTAAATAGTATCAAAACAATCAATCAACTGTATAAATGAATGTGACCTAAATAAGTATAATAATGATTTATGATTTCCAGAACTGCACTTTTTATAAATATTTTGTCAAAAACAAAATGAACCATAAACTTATAATTGTACAAATTTATATGCATTTATCAATTTATATAAATATAAGATATCGTATAGTATAACTTTATTTATTTTAAATATTAAATGTATTATTTCAAATAAATGTGCGGTGTGTGTTTATATTCGATATGATCAGATAATATTTTAAAAATAAATAGGTACCTAAGTTAAAAACCAAAAAATTACGAAAAATAAAATTATGTTAATAAATAGATGTTCTGAATCTCTGAAATATGTAATGAATTCATATATCTTATGGTTATCATTACGTAAGATTTATATAGAAGATAAATGCAAAAATTGTCCATAAGTAAATGGTCAAATTTATAATCGTATATTTAAAACATCTATTTCAAATATAATTATATTTTTCATATCAAAGTATTAAAAAAAAAATATATATACCTATATATATATATATTTAAAATACATCGTATTTGGGCTCCTGCTTAAAAAGCATTTGAATACTTTAACTAGAAAAATTTCGCATGACTTGGCTAGAAATCATGTAGGTATTAAAATTGTATATAAAATTCTTCTAAAATTTTAGGGAGGATGTAGATGAGCCGTCGTAGTCCCAAGCGTAATATAAATGCTTGTGTATTTTAATCTTTATACCACGGTCGTGGTCTCTAGTGGTCTTTTATCGTGACTCATCAACAAATTATATTAATTAACAACGATGAAATGAATCACAATCAGACACGCCTGCCTCGCACCACAGACGATCCCAATGGTTTCGGTGTGTCAACGCCCAGTTTCGTCGACACGGCAGCAGCCACAGCACGGTCTATTCTACAATTACCAATGACGATCGTTTGTATAATTTTACGTGCCTATATGGATAAAAAACATCGTGTTTTTTTTAATTTATTTAACATACCTACGTATTTTATACAGGCTAAATATGACTGGAGTTTTTCTTTTAAAATTTTAATTTTAATGAGAAAAATTAATATTTTAAATATAAAATAATAAATAAAAAGATAATATAACATAATAAAATATAAGTAATAAAATAATAAAAAGATTAGGTATGTCTTCCTATTAAAACTAAAATTAAAAAAAAACACACACACAAAAATTTAGACTATGTATATTTAACAGTAAGTTATTAAACTCTAAATTTAACGAAAACATTACAATTTAAATTCTGCATACTGTGATTTTACTATATTGCATGTTTTCTCATAATAATTGAAAATTGATTTGAATGCCTTAAACATTTATTATTATGATCATAATTATAAGTAGGTAGGTACTTTGAACAACAAAATCTTAAATAAAAATTATGTGATCTTGAACGTTAAAATATTCAATAACCAAGTCTTGAATTTAAAATAATGACCTGATGAAATATCGCATTGGTATAAAAGGCCCAGTCCACGAGTAAGTCAATATACCCGTCATAACCATTAACCAATAATAAAATACAAACAGCATTAAAACATGTTTTCACTTTCTAAGTACAACTTCTCTTCTAATTATTGCAGATTGAAAATTTATCCATAATATGATAGATGAAAATGTTTAATATGGACGAACATAAATTATTTTAAGAAAAAATAATTTTTCGAATTTTTTTTTAAAATTTGGTAATTTGAAAATTTGAAATTTTTAAATCACAAATTTTAGATGTTTAATTTTATATTTATTGAACAAAAACTCTATAGTCGGTTTGAGTTTTCATCTTTTTTTTTAATGAAATTATTTATTTTCTATAATAATTTTTGATCAAACTGTGATCAGAAAGCCACAAGTTGTTTTTGAACAAATGTTGTAATTACACAATAATAAAAGTAGTACAGATATAAGACTATTTTGAGATTACTTTCAAAATGTATTTTAACATTTTTAACAGTTCAATTTGTATAATTCAAAAAATGTCTTAAAAATTGCCTAGATAGAACTCCTGAAAAATATGTCCAAAAAAATAATGTAAAATACCCACAGAAACTTATTTACAATTTTTACTGTAATTTAGAAACAATGTGTAGGTGTATTAAATTTTTATACAAATTTCAAGTCTTGAACTCGAAATTTGAACTCCTCATAAATCGATAGAAAAATTGAAAATGAATTCAAATTGGAAAATTTAATTACTGGAAACTAAAATGTTAATTATTCGAAAAACCTATAAATTCTAAAGAAATGCGAACCAATATTGACTTTTGATGTTATAATTTGTACCTAATTTAATATTAAACTTAAAACTTAGTTAACAGTAAGTGAAAGCTTAGATCTTGATCCAGCTTGAATCCAAACCTGAACCCTTATTTCATTTATTTTAGTGATTTATAACAGCATTTATATTTTATAATTATATATAGTACTATAGTACAGATTATTTTTCTCACATAATTAAATGATTGAAAAATATATTAATAATAGAAAAATCTAAAATCCATATACACATGACTAATAATAAAACGTCAAAAAAAAAATGCAGAGAACCGTTTGATTTTTAGATTTTCATAACTTTTCATTGATAAAACACCTATATTTAACTTTGCTTCAAATTATAAAAAAAAAATAGAATATATAAATAATGGAAATATATATTTTATTTTTTTAATAATTATTTTATAATAAATATATTATGGCAACATAATAAAAACTTATAAACACGTTCAACAAAAACTATGCCAACGTATAGCCGTGTAAAATGCAACTTGTACAATATAAATTATTAATAAGTAGATAAGTACTTATAATTTATTATAAATTCAAATCACAAAAATAACATACTTTTAACTGCGTATATGTATTTCAAACAGTGGTTTATTTAGGATTTTTTTGAGAAGAGATATGGGAAAGTTTATTGGAGATTTCAATTTTTTTTTAAACTTCAATTGTTTTATATGTACCTATTTAGTTCAGTAGGTACAAATTAAGAAGCATCTAATTTCCAACATTATGCATTGTAAAGATATTATATTATTTATACATATATATTATGAGGATGTCACTTATTTATAAATGAATATATATTTTTTTTGCATATATTGCTGCTACAAATTTTGTTCTAAATGGTCTTAAAAATATATTTACAGAATTTACATTTGAACAATCCATATTATCTTATCATTATGATATATTTACATACATAAATTTTAATATATCAGGTAATGAAAATATTAAATTTAACTATAATATTTTACTTAAAAGGGAAATATTATATTTTTTGGCTGCAGACATCATAATATATTTTAATTTTTGACATTGTTTTAGTAAATTTTTTTAAAAAATTTCGAAATTCCTATTTTGTCTGATATGGACATCTTTTTATTCAATTGAATTAAGGGAAAACGGTCTACAAGTTTAGAGAATTTCGTAACTGGGATCTCAAATAACTAATGGTTTTAAAACATAAAATTAAAAGGCCGGTCATGAGGTATGAGGTAAAGGCTCGTCTGATGGTGGACTGGTGGAGGAGAATGGACCATATATGTAGAATTTAAAAAAATTATAAATCATTTCTTTTGATTAAATGATTCTGAGTGGACTTATAATATACACATATATACAATATACATAATTATGGGAATTTATCGACTCCGCTGAAACTTCCGATTTCGAAAAAATGTAAAAATGTATATATCGATTCCGCTGGCTATCGACTCCGCCGGCTACTATTGATCCGTTGCTTCTCCTTTATATACATCAATATATTTATTTATTATAAGTTATTAGTATTAATATTTATTAAGTATGTATATATTCACTTGTATGCACTTTTATAGTAAAAATTAAGCATTTCACTTGTCGGGTTTAATAAAACCTGTATTTTAATAAAAACTGTATTATAATTTTTTAATGATTTAAAAAAAATCAACATAGTCGATGGATTTTAGGTTCTTAAAGAAAAGAGGAGTTAATGTTTTTTTTTTTTTGTACGTAAAGTTGTACACAAATATATAGAATGAGTCGAGTTTTCAGATACAGATCTATTTGGTAAAAAATTCGCTCCAGTTGGTCCTTTAAAGGAGGTCATTTTTAAATTTTCCAGTAGTTTTCTTTGGCGTAAAGAAAAACTATTAAAAATAATGATAAATTGTTATAAATCAGAACATTCTATGTAAAGATCGACAAATCATTGCTTTCACATTGAATACATCCACCATTAGTATTCTATGCGACGAGCAAAGTATTTTCCACTCCTATTGACCGGTTTTTGTTATCTTGTTTTTTTTAATCTTGTTTTTCTATACAATTGTAATAAAAATGAATCATCTTCTTAGAACTACAAAAAGAGAACCTTGTCATGATAATAATATATAAAAGTATTTTTTTTATAATATATGTATTTAAATTTTTCGTTATATATTTTGAATATTAGGACTCAACTATTTTTAAATCTCTAGTGGAACCCTATTATTTTCTTACCGATTCATTTCTGAATAATTTATATTTTAGCATTCATTATTATTATAATCTATGGTTTTAGATTTCTAAAATTAAGTTTTGGCACATATTATATCTTCGTTATGTATATGTATATCTATCTGTCCGTAATTCCTATAAAACATAGTTACAAGTACCTGTTAATCAGAATACCTGCAAGGATACAGATTGTGTTTTTTTTTATACTAGACATTTAAATTAAAAGTACGGCTGTCTTTATAATTCGTTGCCGTGGTTACCAATTTTAATATTTACAATTTTCATTATTTTTATTAGTTTTAGTTTTGTAATTTCTATAAGTTTAGTAACTAAGTTAAACAATTGTTCTTTTTAATACCTATCGTGGTTTTTAATCAATTATACTTTCTACTCCAATTTTGGTTCTTAATAGGTAGAGGGTTTGATTTTGTAAATCGGTATTTGTATGTAATGGCTATAAATAGGTTGTGAATTTTGACTACGTACCAATCATTTTGATTTGGTTTTGATGTCTTATTTTAGTTTTAAGTAATTCGATTTTGATTTTTACAATAATTTCAATATTGATTTTATATTTTTAACGATTTAGTAGGCGGACATTTAAAATATATTTGGAATCGGATTTTAGTCTTATTTTTTTGAGTCAAATTGTATTGTTCATATAAAAATAGGAAAATAGAAAATTTTCTAATTGAGTATGTATTCTTTCTTCAAGTAATAAGGTTAAAAGGCTTCGCGATTACTGTATATTATATTAAATGACTGTTTTAAATTCCATCACTGATGTACGATATTTACTCGGATATAAATTTTTAAGTCATTTTTGTGTTTTTCAGAACTTGCTTGAGGTATCGTATGGAGTATATTAATTTTTATTTTTTTATTGTAATAAAAGTTGTTTAAATATTAAAAAATTTGTTTTATTTTAAATACAAATATTTAATTAACTAGAAATATTTTTTTCTTGATACGATACCTCAGCCAAGTTATTACAATCTTTTAAATTTTTAAACATTATTATCAGAGTACGCATTTTGATGTTCCAATGGAATTAAAATTAGAATTAGAATCAGGAATTAAAATTTATTATTTAAATTAGAATCGTCTATTTTAGTGAAAAATATTACATTAGTTTGTGGTTACAAAATATATCAATGGCAAGTAATGGTACACGCGAGTGCGTATACTAGATCCCCATATAACTTTGATATAGGTTATTAAACTAATAATCATTTATGACATAAGCAATCAGAAAATCGTCCAATGAAAGAATAATAAATTGTCTAAATAATACTTCTAAGAATACGTCAGTCACGTGGCCCCTAAAATGTATGTAGTCCTGTTGTAATATTTAAATTTGTAAAATCAATCTACGGTATAGAAAAAGATAAAAATATAAATACATAATTTGGTTAAAATAATTACTTGAATATTTCTTAACGTGAATACGTTTTCTATTTATGCTTACCGATGTTTTTACAATTATATGTTTTAAACAAGTTTTTTTGAATTCCTCACGTACCTATAGATATATGAAATTTATAAAATATAATTCTTACTAAGTGCTCTACAAGGTTAATATTTCATTGTTTATACTTCATATAATACTATATTAATATAGTTTTATTCAAAATGTTGTTTTGTATAACTTATCCGTTTCTACGTTCCGCCTATCATTTTCACTAAATATTGCACGTATATTATCAAGATTTGTGAATAAAGATATAACACGTACTCGTATACTTATATTTTTGCAAAACGTTATAATTGACCTTCGGACTTCGCACTCGTCTAAACAATAAGTTCAAGATTTTCACAAACAAAATGTTGAAGAAGTTACGATTGACTTTAATATATTTGAACGTATAGTTTCTAATTTAAATATTATAATCAATTAAAAATACAGTTAATTTTAAAAATTAATAAATTAAGGGTGCAATAGTGACTCGAATCCTAATTTAAAAATAATAGGGACTTTTTGAAAACCATGGAATAAAAATCTGAACAGGGTTCATAAAATTTTTTTTTTAGAAGAACCTAAATTAAAATAGTTAGGTACAAGATATTTTGATGATAAAAAAAACAATTTCCTTCAAATTGACGCCATTTTTTAAAAAATTAATATTTTTGAAAAATTCTATGTACTTTACTAGATTTTTGCATCTTCTTTAAAAATCTTTTTCGTTTTTTTACTCTACATTGAAAATTATGACTTGTCGGTGGTTACCCATAGGAGTCATTAAAAAATAAAGAAGTTTCTTTTCATCAGACTTTCCACCATCATTTTATTTTAAAATTATTAAAAAAATTTTTTCTTGTACTTCAAGACTTATTTTAACATATATGAAAAACAAAATTAAAATATATTAATTCATATTTCTTAAATAAATTGAAGAAAATGGGCTTTGATTTTGTGTACACGAAGTAATATTAAAAAAAAAAAAAGGTTACTACCTTAACTGAAATCTAAAGAAAAGTACTCGTTACGTTTACATTGCATTGTTGTAAAATTTAACTCGTTCAGTTATTAATTTGTTAATCTTTATAAGAATTCGTTATAATAAAAATTATTAAAAAAATGTATTTATAAGAAAGAATTGAATTCTTTAAACGTATCACTTTCAATCCTTGCATGTTTTTAAAAACCTAATCCTCCATTAATATATTATATTATTATGTGATAATTAAGATTTGAAAAAAAAAATTGGTAAGATTGATGGAGTAATGAGATTTATTGAAAAATTTATTTAACAGTTAGAAAAGTCTTTTTATAATAAGTATAGAAGTCATTACTCAAAACTTAATCAAATTATCCAGTATTTGTCTTAATTTTTGGATGGTTTTCAACAAATCGAAAAAATTTGTTAATACCATTATAACGAAGTTGAAAAATATACTCATACATTTTTTTTATAATAAATCTTTAAACGTATTTTCAAAATAAAAATGATTAAAATAATTAAAATATATATATAAACATATAGATATTTTATTTTTTATATCTAATTTTAATATAAACAATTGTGTAGTCCATATATAGCCTAAAAACAATAGAACTTTAAAACCTTTATCTTTTAGTAAATTTTAATGAATAGTCCTCTTATGGAACACTATGTAGGTATATACCATGACGATACACTATTTAAGTTAACCTTAATATAATAAAATACTTATAGCTATTTGTACCTATACCTATATTTTTTTTTAAAATAGTATTTGACGCATAATTTATTATTCATGGATGGCATTTTAAATATCACTTCTAGTACAGTATAGTATAAATTGAGAAATTTTTATAATTTTAAGTCCGTATAGACTAGTCAAACATTTTTTTTTTCAAATTATTATTTTTATTATCTATTAAAAAAAATTTAATTGTTCCTTTTTTTAATTCTGAGTAGTTTTTTGATTTCCTCAAAAGTTTTATCAAACAAATGAGAAAACTGCTTAAAAATTACGTAAAAATGACAAAAATACCGATAAATATTCTTCAAAATTGCATACAGTTATTTTATTAAAATTTCGAAAACAATTGTTCTAGAGCAGAGGTTCCCAAACTGTGGGTCACGACTCAAAAGTGGGTCGATATTATATTTTAGATGGGTCGCGTAAAGTTTTGAAATCTATATATATATAGTAGATATTTGCATTATTACAAGTATCTCTGAACATTTGCATACATTACATATTTTCAACAAATTAACTGGATTTCAAATCCATTTTAAGAACAAAACATGAGGAGTGGATTATCAATAAAAGCTAAAGAAGAATTAATCGACATTTTTGAACACAGTTCACAAAAAATGAATTTTAATCGAAAACATTTAATTAATTTCTGGTTATCTGTTCAAGAAACTTATTCAACTCTTTTTAATGAAGCTGTTAAGAAGCTACTATCCCTCATTACATCGTATAATGTAACCGAAAAGGTGGTGGTTGCTATAAAAATGGGTCGTACTGTGAAAAGTTTGGGTACCTCTGTTCTAGAGAATTTTTACGGCGTCTAGGTATTTCAGAACAATAATTTTATAAAATTGTGATAAAATTTTCAAAAATTTTTCAAATTTTATGGGCTATTTATAGCAATTATAGATTCTGACATTTTTACATCATACAAGTGGTCGTTTTAGGATTTAAGACTTGAACTTAATTCTTACATTAAGTTTATTACTATGTACCTAAGTTACTATACTTTTCTACCTATAGGTCATAGGTTATTATTACTGAATTTATATTTTTGCAACATTTTAGTTTTCAAAATTGTTTTAAATAATTTACCAAATTATTTCGAATATTAAAATTTTTTTAATTGTAATTTTATTTAAAGTATGGCCTAAATAATACCCCCTCCCCTAAAGTTAACTCTTAAATACGCCAATAGTATAACAAAAAAAACCATTATATTTTTTTTAAAACTATTTTAGCATTTTAAACGTAGTAAATACTAGAATACTTTTAAAAAAACACTTAAACAATACGTGTCATATTGTATAATCTTCTTATTTGCATTTTATTGGAACACTTTTAATACTCAATTATGTATTTATAAAATATATTTTTAAAAGTGGATTTTTACATAATTTTATACGATTTTGTATTGATATTGAAATGTTATTATTTCAATTGAATGGTAGAGAGAAAAATCAATTTATTTTTGGAAATGCTTATATTATTTAGAACCCATAAATCTGTGATTTTACTTGGATACAATCAATTTGAAATCTGTCTAGAAACAGCATTATGGGAATAGATGAATCCATAAATTTTTAAAGATTTATTGATTTCAATGTATATCGGTTCCAAAATTATCTATTCTAAATACTCGTAGTTTCGTTACGTACGGAGTAATCGATTCTAGATAATATCAATCCGAAATTTATATTCCAAAAATGTGTTCGTTTCCGAGAATATACATAGTTTATCGATTTCGAGTCAAATCATTTCGATAATTTTTGAAAGTTCAAATATTTATTTTTTAATAAATTTACAGCACCCCCCTCAAAGTTGGACTCCGAAATTAAAAATGGATGACGGTTGAGGTAATTCAGATGGAATCTGAAACTCGTTCACGTGATGTTCTTGGGGATCATTTCTCTTAAGTTGACCGAATTGTTTGTCTTTTGTCTAGTTATGTCATTGGATTTTATCATATTGTTAACAACCGGTTTTAAAAGGGTTTCTTTTAGTAAAAAAATAAAACCAACAGCCTCCACCACAGCTATCCACCGGAATAAGTTCAAGTGAGTGACATCATATTATGCATTATATTTTTATTTCTGGGCGTATTGAGAAATGTATAGATTTTATAATAATTTTTTTTTATGTATAAGTATATGTTATTGTAAAGCCAGATCACTAGGTAAAGCTGGGTTTGAATAGTTAAATCTAGGATTTACTGTTTGTACTCGGTAAAAGCTGAAATTCATAATTTTTTTCGGGCTTTTACTAAACACGTTGTGTACATCCTAGGATGTACAAATTGAGTTAGTAAAAGCTGATTAATATACGTAATATATAAATTACATAGAATTTAAGCGAAAAATTATAATTATATATTATTAAAACAAACTACCTACTGATAGTTATTAAAATTCTTTATACAAAAAAAAAATCATTTAAAAAAAAAGGAATTATTATTTATTTGTACACCTTGTACTGTAATGACACCTGCTGTTACATAATACATTTTACTGGTGAAAACCTAGCTTTACCTTGTGATTGGGCTTGTGTTTTAACATAATATACATATACTTATTTCGAGTAACAGTCATGTAAAAGTTTTCGGCTAAAGAGTTTTCTGGTTGCAAATTTGTTCTAATTTATACTAATTAACGTCATTTTTCGATGAAAAATTATTATTATTCGACGTAATAGTTATTAATTTTGTTAATTTTTCAACTGAACTAAGTAATTCTGTGTACTGTAAATTTATAAGTTCCTCATAAGGTTATGTTATAACCTGTTTATAACACAAACATAAATTCCTTATAAGTTTATATTTTATATTATAGGTATATTGGAAATCATAAAAATGTTTTAAAATTATATTAAAATTTGTCCTCAACTTTTTGAAAATAATTTACTTAATTTAATAGGTATATTAGGAAAATATGAGTCAAATAATCTGCTATCTTTATTGTTGATTTAACATGTAATTATCAGTAAAAATAGAGGAAAATATTAACATTTTTACCTACTTAAAATATTTTTTTATATGTTATAATCAGGGCTCAAGGTGGAAAAATATTTCAGGTCTATATCTAATGTCCTCATATAGTTTTAAGCGTTCCATATATCATCAAATTATATATTATGTATATGTATACACAGAGTAACTTTTTAAGCATGCTCACCCCACTTTTAACCCTGAATAATGAACAAATTTGAAATGTATTTCATGTAAAATTTAAAGCACTAAATAATACTACAGTTTTATGAAGTAAATAGTTTATAATAAAAATGTAATATTTTGAAAGAGAATACTTTTTTCACAATAAAAAGTTAAGTAGTGGTTGCTATTAAACAAAACTAAAAAATATCCCCAAATAAAAAATAGTATATATATTAATTATTTCATAAAAAATGTAGTGCTATTAATGCTTTCAATTGTACAAGGAAAAAAAATTCAAATTTACGCATCGTATATATGGTAAAATGTGGGATGAGCATGCTTAAAAAATCAAGCTGTGTATATATATATTATGAAGTTTAATTTTACGTTTGAAAAAGTTTTATTTTAAAGTAAAACAATTATAAATTACCTACTTAAATAGGAACATAAATTGTATTTTCATTAGTACATGTTTTTTTAACATTAAATACCTAACAAAAATTCATAAAAATTGAACACGCATAAAAATCTACATTAAAAAGTAAAAATTATAAGATTTAATTTTTATGGAGTTCTGAATTATATTGATTAATATTTGGTTATAATTTGAGCGTTCCGGCGTACTTTAAGGAAAAATTTTTATAGGGAATGCTTTTTAACCACTGTCAGAGGTAAGGGGACAGAGTACCCCTGCGCCCCCTTTAACCCTTAGTTCTAATTAAATATTAACTAGGCAGTGGCATATTTAGGGGGGGAGTCCAAGGGTAATGGACCCCCTAGAACGTAAAAATATAGAATTTAAAAATTTAAGTAGGTACCTATAATCAAATGTGTGCATTAACATATACCTAATTAAAAAGTTAATTTTTGTTTAACTTTTAACTCAGCTAGTTAATTTATTTATTTATTAACTAGATTAAATTATAATTTGCTTAACTTAACTTTTAATCGTTAATTTTTATAATCATTCATTTAAGTTAAGTAAAAGGTGAGAAATTTTATTTAAATGTACGATTCTTATATGGACTGCAATATATTTATGTATTTTCGTAATATTCAATAGTAATTTCCTAATGACCTGACTGATTTTACTTATTTTTACATCTTCTGACAATTTACGACAACCGACTTCAGCGAAATGTGGGTATGCGTACCTAAAACCAAACTAGTTAGCTCTATTACTTCAATATACCCAATATTTATTTAATATACCTATCAATGATAATATTCATTCAATTGTTTTTATTTTTTTTATTAAGAATAAAAGTATAAATATTAAAGTATTCATTTCTTTCATTAAAAAGATTCTGTGCAGAACTTTATGTATACAATATACCTATTATATTATGTAAAATAATTAAAATATTTTTCTACAAGAAAACAAGTGGTCAGAAGATATTGAAAATTCTATAACATTAATATTATAATGGTATACTAAAAATATTTGGTGTAAATTTCAAGTCTGATATATATATTTTTTAAACTATAACAGATTTCTGCTATTTTGTGTAATTTATCTTTACGCTTATCAAAACTACTGGGAAATCGAACAATGACCTCTTAAAAGTACTAACTAGAACAAATTGCTATCTAAAAGGCTTTACTCAAAAACTCTAACTTGACTCCTACCTGAAAAAGTGTATATATATATTAAAAAAATCTTTGTAAATTATAGGTACAACCAATACTTAATAAATAATATATATAACATAAATGTGTATCCTTAATATTATGCTAGTATATAGCATACTTATAGCTAAAAATCCAAGTCAAATCATTGTTATTATTAAAAGGTGTATAATTTGTATATTTGATAATAACTATTAATACAATTTAGGTACCTAACTAATACCTAATATTAAAAAAAGTATAAATAGCAGAAATGTTTATTCTTACCTAAATATTTCAATAAAAAGTTTTGAAATTTGAGTCTTAAATGTTAAATGAAAAAATTAATTAACTTATTTTTAACTTAGTTTAGTTAATATTTTTTTAATGTTAACCTTTAATTTAATCAGATAAATTGTTTTTTAGTTAGCTTTTAACTTTTAACTGAAGGCATTTTAGCTAACATAAATTAACTAAGTAAATTTTTTCCATTAACTTGCCCACCTTTGTCTATAATTAATTTTTGTAGATAGAATTTTTAAACAACAATAACTGGACATAGAGTGTGATGACTGAAAAAAGCAATTATAATTCCCTACAAATAAATATAATGATTACATTTTATATTCTGAACGGTGTGAAATATTTTTTCCTTTTACAATGATGTTTATTTGTTTTTTATTTTTCTGTGAACAATTTATCGATCAGAATACTTGACGTGTCATGATCGAATTTTTTCATCAAAAGATACTTTGAAGAGTTAATTTGTCGATTTTTCAAAAATATATCAGAAAAAACTATTGAAAAATTACCAAAAATACGTTTTAAATGAATGATTATTTCCTCATAAATCCGACATTGGTTCTAAACACTAAATAATTTCACAGAGTATATATTTAACTCAAGCTTAAAAAAAAAAAATGATATAAAAAAGGTTGATAATAGTTAAATTATATAAATATATATATATATATATATAATGTTTTAAACAAATATTTGAGTTCCCAATTAATGTATTCACCATTTAAAATGATTTTACAAAATTTGTTAATATTATTTAAAATAGATGGAGATTTTTGGTAGGTAATCAAAATTCGATTAACTATATTACTATTACTAATCCGTGGTTCTTAGATACCTACTTTTATCATTTATTACCAAACTAAGGAATAATAAATTTTAATATTTAAAGAAAATTTATCAATTAAAACTTAAAATAATATAAAATAAATGTTTTAGTACTATATTTTACAATTCTCAGGACTTATCCTGTACTCTGTTTGTATGTAGCATTTCTATCAAAGACTGTTAACCTTTTGGCCAGGTATACTTATACCTAAATATTAAACTAAAAATATTCTTAGTTTTAAAATATATATCGTAAAATAATCTAAAAAAATGTACTATTTATTGTACAGTTTGTACAGTTTTTTTATATTACTGTTAGAAAATTAGAAATTATGTTATTTTGTCACTCGTTTTTATTCATCCTGAATGATCAATTTTTTGCACGTAATGCAAAATATTTTATAAAAATATCAAAATTAAGTGCATTTAAGACTAAAAATGTTGAAAAATTAAAAATTCAAATGAAATATAATGAATAAGTATTATTTACCAAAATAGTGCACGACCCTAAAGATAATCAAATGTATAAAGGTTACATAAATTATTAATTCAATATTTTTTAGACCCCTTTAAAAAAATACACCACTATAACTAGGTACCTATTTACAGATTTACAAAATAATTAAAAATATAAACAAAAATTAGTTTAAATGAACTCTCTACCTTGATTATATAACTTCATTAAAACTAACTTGGCCTTTTAAGTTTTAATTTTATATGTAACTTTTTAATGTCTTGCACTCCTTCCTTTTTATTCTGTTTGCATTTTACTAAAAGTGCATTTTTTTAAACAGATCAAATACAATAAAAAAACCCGTGTCATAATATAGCACAATGAATGACAATCCGGTCAACTGGAGAGACGTGATCGGCATGAGCAATACACACGATTTCCAGACCACGTCCTATCAATTGCCACTGAATCCGCGTAAAATGTTTTCTTAAAAATAGATTTTCTTAATGTAATTTCTTTTATATATATTAAAGGCATTCATAACCCAAAAATATTATTTTATTTTTGATTTTGATACATTGAACAATAAAAAAGTTTATTGTGAAAACAGAATGCAAAAATATTAATTATTCATGGAGTTAACGCCTACCATGTACCTGCCGTTCATAAAAAATAGCTCCCTGATTGGTTGAATCACCCGGTAACATTTGGTATACCATCATAGTTAACCATGTTCACCGATATATACATAAAAAAACTTGGATACCACAAAGTTCAACAACACTCAACTTTATCCAGTGTGGTTATTTTGGTTCACGATCGTGTTGTGTTAGTAGTTATTGTGTTTTATTCTTAAACGCGTGAAATAATAAATTATAAATATTATATATATTATTAATATAAATATAGTAATTAATATAATATATAATATTAATATATTATTATTATATATATTATTAATATTATTATAAGTTATAAAATTTATTTAGTTTTAAACTTTAAAAAATCATACTAGTTCTACAGCGAACAGCTAAAATTGATTATTTCGCCTTGTTGTCTCCATTTTGACCGATGACAACTTTCCAATAGAATTATTTTTTAAAACTGCCTTACGTAGAGAATAAAGTGACCTTTTACTATTAATTTTACCATTAAAAATTTTAATCAACGTGATTTTATTACAAAATTAAATATATGATGTAAATTTCAAGATTTTAAAGTCATAATTTTCGAAATTACGAAGAAATCAAAAATCTTCATTTGATGAAATCGTATTTTTGCCGTTAGAGAAAAAAAAAATAAACATCATTTGTAAAACCACTAGATTCCTCGCTATGTTGAGAATCTAAAATTATATTATACGTACCTATATACAAAATATTTGATGATAATACATAATAATATGATAATACATAATATATAATAGGTACAAAATTTTAAAAAAACCCACTCTAAAAAAATGTATAAAAAAGAAGGTAAAATTTAGCATTTAAAATTTTTTTTTTTTTTTAATTTATGTTATCAAATTGCATTTTTTTTTTTATAGATTATTGTAGAAAACTCCGTTTCTATTCAAAAATATAGATTTTTTGCAGAAGTATGATTTATGGAACTACAGTGGTCTAGTCGAATAAAAATGTCTAGTTTTGTAGTATGTAGTCTATGACTACATAAGTATCTACAACTAATAATCAGTGATTCAGGTACATATAGCTATGATTATTTTCATAGATGGTCAAAAAACCATTCGACATTTTGGGTATTTTTCCCCAAATATCGAAAAATAGCTTTCTATAACGGGAAATAAGCGGAAAGACTTAAAAGAATTTAAAAGGCCAACTCGCGCTACTGACTTTTCTATGGGGACTCTTGACTAACTTGAATTAAGTTAAGCATGAGGGAGGACGGATTGGGAATTAGCCAACAAGTTTACCCTGTACTACCCAAATCATAATTTTATTTTTATTCAAATATCATAACTAAATATACATATATATACTCACACAGGTATACTATGGTTTATTCTAAGGGTATTTAACTATAAATTTTATCCCTTCATTTCATCAAATACGTATTTATACCAACAATTCTAGTAGGAGTGCTTACCCATTTTTCGGTAGGTAACGAATATTGCATCAAGTTGGTAGGTACTTTAGAGAAATCATTTTTAGATTTCTCAAAAAAATGTTAACACGTAAGAAAAAACTGCCGAAAGATATGCATAATACCTAACGGTAAATTTCGAGAATTCAGGATTTGTTATTTCCTCATAATTCCGAAAATAATGGTCCTAGGGACTTCCAGTTTTTACCATTCAAAATGGTATGTAAATTTAACTTGAATTTATTTTATTAATTTTGGGCTATATTCGAATTTCGTTGAAAAAATGTGTCTAAATGCTTGATATTTTTACCAAGTATGTAGGTACTAACTAGCTTTTATATTTATTTACTAGGTATATTTTTCAAAAAATATTATTTCAATTTTGGAGTATTTTTAGCAATTTTTAATGTTGAAATATATGTATTTTATACAGAGATTCGCTCAGGATCATTTTATCGTTAGCTATTTTTAATCCTATTTTAAAACAATATTATATTAGGCATATATTAATAAATAATAATACAATATTAAATATTTTTATAAATACAAGTTTTTAGGGAGTTTAATACATGTTCGCAGGTACACGATTTCATTTGTTTTGGGTATATTTACGCATATATTAAAAAATAAGTAGACTACATACACTACATCACTGCTAATAATACACTAGCACTAAACATTACAAAGCATTGCATAGACAATTAGTAATTACACAAACGCGACGCACAAATGCTCAACGAAAATAAAATATACGTTAATACATTACCTTATCTATCAATTTTTGAAGATATTTTTCACTCCAGAATTTTTTTTTTCTTTCTGGATATAAATCTCTTCTTCTTCTTACACACAGCCTCGCTTTTTTGTGTTCATCTTAAATAATAAGTATCTGGTGTAGTGTATACAAATAAAACTGATGTTTTGCGTTTAAAAGTAAAAACGAAAATAAATTCATTACCTAGATAAAATACTCGTGTTCCGAGATCCATAATATCATAATATGTACTCGTATATATTATATAGAAATATAAAAATAGGAAAACAACAAAAGAAAATACAATGATAATTATTTCACAATAAATTGTTTCACAGTCTAAAGGTATACCTATAATAATAAATTAATAAATAGCATATAAATATACTTTCTTATTTTAAATAATCATACAATATTGAAAAACCACATAATTCTTCAATAATAAATATTTTCATAATAATATAGGTACTTATATTTTGTATAATAATTAATACCTATATCTATCTATTAGTACCTATCTACCTAGGTATTTTGTAGGTATATATTTAATTTTTTTTAAATTATTTTTCATAAATATAAAAACAAAATGTCATTAAAATTAATAATTTAAAATAATTTGATATTTCGATATATTATTATAAAATTGTAATAATATATATTTACATATAATATATAGGGCTATAAGGATCCAATGTGTTTTGGAAATAAACTGTTATGCAAATAAATGTATAAATTAGTACTTAGGTAGGTACTATTATTATTATTTTATAATAATTTATAATAATGTGATTTTGGGATAGGTATTGCCTGGTTAGTCAGGTAGAATACTGGTGGTATGATCAATTATCTAATATAATATAGGTACTTATTACATGAGTATTAGAAATTTATATTAACTACATATAAGTACATATGAATACATAATTATAATACAGCATCCGATATAGAATAACAACATACTTGTTTATCGCATTAAAAATAAATGTAAATAAATTTCAATTTGTTTAATTTTAATTTTTATAAATATTAGGTAGTTTAAACAAAACTCTCTATCTGGATGTCAGCCACTATTAAAGGATTCTATATAGACAATTTTAAACAATCCTTAAAACAAATTAAAATCTAACAATTGAAAAATGTTTATATACATATTTTTTTAAAGTAAATTTTATTGTAAGTGAGTTCCACGTCAAATCATTTTAGATTCTGATCGAAGTTAGGAACATATTGTTTTTACAATAATGTATTTATTTTTTATTCTTATGTCGATGTACAAAATTTATCCCAGAAGGAGTACTCCGAACTTTACAAGCTTACCCGGTTTTCGGTAACAAATTTCATCTAGTTGGTACTTTAAACGGGTTATTTTTCGATTTTTTTTAAATTTTTTCAATAAACGCATAAGAAAAAACTATCAGAAATTAGCATAAAAATCGAAAAATACGATTATGGTAAAATTCTTTGCAACTCCAAAAATATTGATGCTAGAAGCATGCGATTTTTATCACAAACGTATATACGTAAAATATTAATATAAATTTTTTCGAAAATGTTTACCAATTTTTAAGCTATTTATAGCAATATGTAAATTTGAGAAATTTGATTCACAATAAGCTTAAATTTGTTTTAAGACCTGAAAATTTTATACAGTGTTAAAAATATGCCATTCTAGCTACATTCAAAAAATTTAAAAAATCAGGAGATACAATATTTTTTAATAGAAATTAAAATTTATTTTTGAATACCCATTAAATTTTTTCGACATTTCGGTATGAAACGTGTTCAAATTTTGAGGAAATAATGAATCCATAAACTTGAAATTTGTACCAAATACGTATATTAGCACATTATGAATGGAAAACATTTTGAAAATTTTTTTGAAAAATTATTAAAACATTATTATTAAAATTGTAAAACACGATTATGGTCAAATTCTTTAAAACTCTTTAAAAATATTGATACTAGAGGCATGAAATTTTCACCTTAAACGTATGTACGTCAAATATTAATACAAACATTTTTCGAAAATATTTACCTATTTTTAAGATAATTATAGCAATTTTTAATTTTGAGTAATTCATAATAGTCTTAATTTTAGGTCTTAAGATCTGAAAATTTAATACACTATTCAAATTACGTCATACCAGCAAAACACAAAGAAATTTAAAAAATTGGTCGATACAATAATTTTAAATTGGTAACTATTTAATTTTTTTCAATAAAATGTATTATTTTGGTATGAAATGTGTTCGAATTTTGGGGAAATAATGGATCTATAAACTTGAAATTTTTTCCAAAAACGTATGTACGTACATAATAATACATACCTATGTATGTGTGTGTAAAATTTTTACCCATTTTTGTGTTACTAATTTTTTTTTTCAATTTTCAATTTTGAGTCATTTAATTTATAATAGTTACTTAACAGAATAATTCAATTTTTGGAATTTTTTTTTAAATATGGTCCAAATAATTCCAAATAATTTTAAAATGATTTATTATTGCTTTCAAATTCAATATATCTACCATGTATCTTACCCAAACAGCAAAGTGCTTCTATTCTGACCAGCTTTTTTAATTCTGTTTTTTTATGTATTTATAAAACTTGAAAATATTACTTTCATATTTCACCTTAAAAACTTTAAAAAAGTTGAAACAAATCTATTGTAAATGCACTTTATTATTTTTCATATTTCTAAAATATAGTTGATAAAAATGATAAATGCTAATACATTTTATTGAAAGTTGTTTGCTTCGGGGGACGATACACTGTCCATTTTTAAGGGGTTCTGTATCAGTGACGACATTTCAGTTTTTGATAGACTAGGCAAAAACTTACCGACATGCCGACTTAAATAAAACCAATATATTATAGATATAAGCATAGTTACCTTAAATATTCATTTAGGTAGGTACTCTTTATTTGAATGTTTAAGATTAAGAAAAAATTCGTGTTGAATATAAATAGATACCTATAAGGTCATTCCATGCAAAATCAGCTAAAATATTTCAAAATTCAATCTGACCATTTTAGATCTCAATGAAACTTTCTTAGATCATTTTCCTTAATTATATAAATGAAAAAATATGTTTTAATTTTTTAACTTATTGGGTTTGGTATAATTAATTTTTAAATTCTTGAAAAATAGTCGTTTTTTTGCCATACATTGACTTTTTAAATCTTGAATTACCTATTCAAGTTCTATTTGACTTAGAGAGATGTTTGACCCATTAATCCTTTAAAAGGAAATCCTGAAATTTACAGAGTGGGATCTGAGAGAGGTGTCATTTTACAGTATTTTTCATACCCTTATGATATACAACATTATATGGGTTGAGAATAAAAAAATGTTTTTACCGCCTGTAACTATTTTCCTGTTCACCGGTTCACCGGTCGGACACGTTCATTCGTGAAAAATACATACTGGCTTTGTCTCCGAGTACTATATTTACTTACTAAAGATGTTTGAATATTTTTGTCCTTTTCACAGCATCAAAAAGATTGCTTGGCGTTCCAAAATGCTTTACTTCAATTTTCTTGTCATTGTCTACTTATTGTTCGTGTTGTAAACTATATCTAGTCATTATTAAAAACACTAGGTACCACAATCTACACAGTCACACTTTTCTTTTATATTTATCTGAAATTGTTTAATAATATTATAAAGATTGGTAATTGGTATTCAATATAATATAAATTATAAAACAAAAACGAAATAAAATAAAATAAAATAAAATAAATATAAATCAATTTGGGAATTATTAGTAAACCAAAAGTTTATATAAAGATACTGCCGAGTGCCGACCATAGATAAAACAATAGGTATGGTGCCAACTGAAATCGTGTAAACTATAAAGTCGACCGGGCAAGGTGTATATTAAATTATTATCGATTGCAAATATCCGATTTTAGATTTGTGTTTACTTTACAACAAAGAATACACAATTATGTCGACTACATGAGTGGTGGATTTTAATTTTATCTTGTTATTGTTTAAATGTTTAACAGTGTATTCAAATTCATACGACACACGTAATTTGTGACTACCTATTTTAGGTAGGTACCTACCTATATAGGTGATTTGGATGGTTCGACTTTAGACATTATGACCCATATACAAAATAATATAGCTATTAATAATAATGACTCGCAACTTGTACCTATCTATATTATAATAATACCTATAATGACGATTTAAGTGCCGACTTGGCTAGTCTATAATTTTTATATTTCAACTTTTGGAAACATCAATAACAAAAACAGGGACAATTGAAATTTTTAAAATTTTCCGACTTGAGATTGAGTAAAACTTTAAACTGGGGGCAAATGTATGAGTTGCACCCCCCCCCCCCAATTATGTCACTGTTCTGGATAGGCAATATGTGCCAATATGTAAGAAATTTAAAGAAAAAAATTAATTCAACAATTAAAGGTTTTAAATAAATTAAAAAAATAATTTATAAATAGTCATCTACGTATTATTACCAACTTCGTTATTCTTGTGTAATCATGACACGACCCTTTTTCAAAAACATGTTTATGCAAAAATACTTTGACTAACTCTTGTTGATTTATAGTACTATAATCAGTGGTTGAATTTGAAAAAAAAATAAGGACAGACTCTGAGCTTAGTTCAAAAATCAGCGTTCCGGAACATATATTAGAGAAAAAGTAAGCCGTGGAGGACTTCGTCCCCCACACCCCCTATCCAAAGTTTCTTAACCAGGAGACATTTTAAAAAACATTTTAGATTATTATAGAACATGAATGAGTAGAAAAATCCAACATTTTTTTTTACATCATTGTTAGGTTACATATTTTCAAGATAGCATAATTTAAACATTACTCTTTCAAAATAATTTAACACTTTTCCTTTTAAATGAATAATCGAGGAAGTTGTAGATGTAGACCGAAATGTAGTTTATCGGTGTCGCATTGATTTTTTTAGGCTTTAGCCATTCACGGATAATGAAGATTATTTATTACCTATATGATACCAATATGATTTAATAAGATCAACTATTCAACATTTTACCTATATCATGCTTTTTATCTAAAACCAATTATGTGATGAGAACAAAAAAACATTCATTTTCGTAATTTTAAGATTTATCCAAAAACAAATTATAATTTTTAAAAATTTTAAATAAAAATTAACACAAACATTGCGTTCCTTGCGTTTCTCGATAAATAAATTAAGGGGTACGCTGTTCAACATGAAAAAAATGAAGAGTAGCTCCGTCCCCCTGCGTCCCTCCCCAAATCCACCACTGTACATATTAATACCGTAGTTGTCATATATGTATTTATAGGTTATAACGAGTAGAGAACATGTATATAACGTTGTACTATAATGGTATAGGTATACAACAGAGGAATTATTTCCGACAAATCTACAAACGGTTATATAGTACCATATTGAACTCGTTGAATAGCTATAAAACCCTGTCTGTATACACCACGCGCTAACCATATATAAATTGTATATTATTATTTTGGCCTTATGTACGCACACATACACAAATTTACGGTTTAATATGCAGTGCGTTTACGAGTGTGTATAATATTGTTTAGTCGTATATTATAATATATTGTGTATAAATGTGCGCGGAGGATCGTTAAGTCGGCGGTGTAGTGTATATACGTATATATATATATATGGACGTGTGAGTATAATGTGGTACACAGTGACCGTCGATCCGTGATACCGGTTGATAATGAGCATTATCAAAGACCGAAAAGGAACGTATATGTGTGTAGATATAAAAAAAAAAATTTCGAAAACGGTTCATTAGCTCGACTCGTGTGTAAAAGACTTGTTAGCTCGTTAAATGTGTAATGTATATAATATATATATATATATAAACCGACGACAACGCGTTAATGAAAACGAAATTTAGTCGGCCTCAACACCGCACCCAATCCGCATGTGGGTCCGTTAATAGTTCTTTTCACCATGATAATAATTATACCTATGATAATACTACCTACCGTATATATATATATAGATATCTACTTCAAATACATATCACACTTCGATGGAATTTAAAGAATTTATATATAAATATTTACTAGCTTTTTTAGCCAGGATTCTTGGAAAATATCTTCGGCAATTATCTATGTATTTTTAAAATATCGATCGTTAATATTTTGGCAATGATTGATTGGCCCGCCAACAAGTGATCTCAAAATACCGCTACGATATTTGAAGACGTTCTGACAACCGCGCGTACACGTTCTGAAAACATTTTCGTAAAAATATTATTTTCCTATGTGGGTATTCAAATAAAATCGAAAAACATTCCCATTGAGTAGTGGAGTACAAATGTAAATTATTACACGGCTTCTTAGAAACGCGAATTTAGCTCTGTGAGTTTTTGCGGAAATACAGTCGGTGCGTTAGTCGAATTGTATTTTTTATCCGAGCCATCGGAATCAGTCGAATTTCATTCGAGTTAAAGAAAAAGAAAAAATTACGTTCGAATTACACTAGGTCTGAAAACAACTACCTATATGTAATAGTCCAATACTGCACTTATATATATTCCCTATATATTAGATGATTTCATGTCAAATGTTCAAATAACTATGCTATGATTTGTCGATAACTAAGTATATATTTTTGTATATATTTCCTATATACCATTTGGGATTTAAATATAATTTCAAGCCAAAAAAATTTTCAGGTAAAATTTAATTTTAATATAACCGAATGATGTACTTATATGAATATGACTTTTATTGACTCGAGTGCAATTTAATTAATATAACACATACATCAGGAACAAATTGTATATCCATTCGGCCATTTCTCTGTTTGTTACAGTATTGAATTTACATTGAATTATTGTCAAATGTTTGTAATATACGCTTTACGAAGGAACTTACATCTGGATTTAGAGATGTCATGTTAAAGAATATTAATTTTGATATATATTTTATAAATTTAGAATTTATATAAATAAAATTATGTACACGATTTTTTTTTTAAGTTTTTTCCTAAAAGAAGTTAAAATTATTTTCATTACTTATCAGCATCTAGAGACATAAGTACCTATACTTAGAGACTTGAGTTGAGATGACCATCTGTCGTATATATTTACTCGACCCGAAAACCATCTTCAAAATCATCGAGCCTTATTGGAATTCATTTTTGAATTTGAACAAATCTAAATGGTAGCACGTGCACAAATATTTGAACAAATTTCTGTACATCGTAGAAATTGATTTAGAACATACAATTATATATACAGAAAGTACCTATACTTGTGTATTTTCAAATACTACATATTATTACAATATTATCGATTGACTGTTTTTTGTTTGTTTTCGAAATTATTATTTCTTTCGAGCTGAAAGGGATGTACAATAAAATTTATACCTTTCGTAAAACAACAAAAGTTATTTGAATTCTACATTCAGTAAATTTAAATAATATTGTGATTTTTACGAGCTTATCATTAAGCTATACAATGTATATTATTACATATCATAGATATATATATACACTGTTGAATATTGACAATGAATTAATTTTGAAAATATTATGGCCGTACACTGAAATTAAAATATATATTTTAATTTACAGTATTGGAGTATATATTTTAAAAAGTACTATATTTGTTATTCATATCTAAAAAATATATTTAAATACTCTTACTCGAATACCTTACAAAATTGTATATTAGAGAAGATATTATAATACAGACATGGAACGAATAGATAGAATGAAAAAACATAACTATATATGTTTCTATAAATATATATAAAGTGTAAATACAAATTTTTGGATAGTATATGTTGTGGTGCGACTTATACAACCTGCGTACTATACTTGACGTGAATAAAATATCAACCTATAATAGACGTGCGAAAAGGAATGTTATTTTCGAAAATGGTGTGATGTGAAACTGCAAAAGAAGTTTTTTCGTAAAAAATATATTTTGGGACTTTTTACGGACAAAAGATATACCTATATATCAGATGTGAAATTTACTTTTTAACTATTCCCTTTCGTCCGATCGCATTATATTAGAGCATGCTTGGAAATCTCTCCGTGTGCATGGATACCATATTTGTGTATTATAGTATGTACCTATATTATGTATGTGTGTATGTGTATGTATATTATGAGTGTGTACATAGTACATGGCGATCAACACTCGAACTCTGCTATTCAAGTGTCCCTGACTACGTTTTATGATTTTTTTTTTTTAACTAAAAAAATGAGTTATAATATTCATATATATGTATATATACAAGTATTGTAGGACGTAGGTACACATGGAGTGATATAAATTTCATTTTTTAATGTTTTATCAGCAATTTTATCATATACATATTCAATATATAGAGTAAAATATGTAATATTAAAGGGTTACATACAATATTATAATATGGTATATACACTTATAGTATAAAATAAAATAATTTGAAACATTATAAATTTATTTATATTTAAGATGTTTAGAATTTAGGGTAACTTTTGAAAATACAATTATAACATACAAATAAAAATAACTCGAAATTATATTTTTCTTATTTTCATATTTGTTTTGGTAATTATATAAATCTCAGTACTAGGTACTTTTAAAAACGTATATGTTGATAAACATTTTATAATTTTAATGTTTATATTAAGATTTTTAAATGAAAAAATATAATTCCAGATTTTATATGCATACCTATTATTTAAAACAGGGAGTCAAAACGGGTTAAAATTTTTCGGGTTTCGGGTTACGGATTTAAACCGGTTAAAATTTTTCCGGGTTTCTGATACGTGGTTAAAAAACGGTTTTAATTTTTTCCGGGTTCCGGGTTCGGT
>JAIPRL010002281.1:0-62768 GCA_025469235.1 Pemphigus obesinymphae | reverse complement strand
ATCTCCCAAACGGCTAAATTTTAAAAAAAAAAAAAAAAAAAAAAAACATAATTTCTAAAATATTGAAAAAAAAAAGAATTCAATAGACAGATTAAAGAAAATATACCCTTATATGATCAAACAAATATAAAAAAAAATATACAAAATTAATATTAGTATAATATAGCTATGCGTATGTATGACTAATTGTTACCGAGCTTAATTTCTCAACTGTGGGTTTAAAGAATTATCTTCGAATATCTGTTGATAATAACTCCTGTATTTAGAATGTTTGTAGATATGACGGACACAGTTCTTGTATGAAAAAAAATTTTGAAAATGTGCAGTTTTGGAATTTTGATATTTGTTATACGCTTCGATGTCAAAATAACAATAGTGTACGAGAAAAATTGAGAAGAAACGTGAAACCTGAAATAGGGAAAACTCAAAGAATAACTCGTGCATGTTTCTCCAAGACGATTATAACCTGTGGAGATATTGTTGTAAGTAGATACTTGATTTTTATATATGTGTTATAAAGATAAAATCCCTGTTGAATTTACTACAAAAGTGCGCGGATATAGAGGAAATTTGAAAATATTGCAATTCGATTTCTAGCGAATTTAAACGCATACCTACTGTAAATTATTAGATGGTTATACAGGTAGGCATATATTTTCGGTTTAATTAGAAGTTTAAAATATGATCTCTATCTCTAAATTAGAGATGCACAAAGCAAAACCACGACCAACACCATGGTCTTGGTCTTGGTCTCGCAAATTCTTGCAGTCTTGCTTTTTTTTTTTGCCCCAATTTATAAATAAGGATAAATAATAATTTATTCATACGTATACAAGGGCGGATACAGGACAGACAATTGCTCGTCTTCCGTTCACAAAAAAAACTGGAGTAATCCCTTACAACACAGACCGGTCCGGGCGCCACCCGTTAAGTTCCCGTTTCGGTCATGGCAAATGGTTCCTGCTGGGCACTATCAAGAGCTTTCCAAAACAGTCCAATCAATTTATTATTATTCAGCTCATAATAGACAGCTCCCGGGAGGTACTTTTTCGGTCCATCCCGGGAGCTACGTATTGTGAGCTAAAAAATAGTAAATTGACTAGATCTACTTACATTCAACCTTTTGGGCAATACTTGCCGTGCAAGAAGCTAAGGGCATGGCGTGCCCATAGGATCGGACTCGGACTGATGTCAAAATGTGTTATACACTCTGGTATACAACATACTAAAAGTAGCTTTTTTTGATATTCTCCTTAGAGGGATATATCGTTTTCCTGTCCCCCTCCCCAATGGATACCTATGTACAAGAGATTTAAAAAACAGGGGGTGGACAAAATTGCGTAACATTAGGTCCACCTTCCCTTGAGTAGTAATCCAATATTCGATTTTGGACTACCTAAAAAAGTTACTCTTAGTATGTTATATACTTTAGTGTATAACACATTTTTCCACCGGTTCGATCCCTTTCTGGATGTTATTGAATGGGTTGCGGTGATTCAAAAAGTTTCCTCTTCTTAGCCGTGCCTGTAATCGTATACCATTACTCGAGCATTTATGTAGGTACCTACAATTCCGATTACGTTTCGTACGAGCTCGTTCAGAACCTTTGTATCCGTCATTGTACGTATATAATATAATACGTGTACTTTTGCAGACAATGAAAACTAATTTATATTAGCTACGTGTACATTATAATTGTATTGTAATTAATATATTAGTTATCCTAATAAAATGAAAAAATTTGTTTTTACTCTCTCATTTTAATCAGTTTCCATCATCAAAACAAATTACCCTTATTAAATATTGTTAATTATGACATCGCGACACGGTAATCAATGTACACTATGGTGACGGTCGACGATATTGACCAGAAGTATAGGTATGGGTACGTACCTGTATACTAATGTCGGTAATGGACTGTTATCGATAACACCGAACTTTCGAGAAATATTAGGAAATTTTTTTACCCGTGTCCCATATTATAATCCATAGACGATTATCTATCCGAAAATATTACAATAGAATATTGATGATCGTATTACGATAAATCTGCAGGAGATTCGGTGTGGAATTGTAAATAGTGTGTATTAATGCCGAGATAAAAAATATAATAAATAATATATTTCATTCATTTATTTTTATTTTATTTAAAAACAAGATTTGCCAAAAGTTCTTGCATTCAAACCTGGGTCTTGGTCTTGAATTTTCGCATAACCAATACCAAGACTACAACACCCAAAACTGAATTTGCCCATTACTACTCTGAATACATTTTAGCATAATCACATATTTACGATAACAAATATATATATATATATATATATTTGTAAGAATGTTTGTCTGGGAAGTTTTTGAACAGCCGCCATATACCAATACCACAGTAAAGGGTTTAAAAGTCATCGGACTGACAAAGTGTACCAAACGTTTTGAGCGAAAAGATGAATGCGAATATATAGGCACATTAAATTCGATTGATACGCGACATGGCCGAAAGGGTTTTTGAGATTTGGTGAAATTCGGCGGGGGAGTAAACCGAGGAAAGTGAAAAGTCGATGTTTTTATTTTTTTTTTTTTTGCTTATTCACTTACGTTTATGAAGTAAGTACCTATTACTATAAATTATTATATTAGGATTGTAGTCGACGCAAAATAGGAAAACAGTTGATAAGCTTTTTTTTTCCCCTTATTTTATGTTTCGAAGAACAGAAGTTAAACCATATTTTTTACATTTTCACCCCCCCCCCCAAAAAAAAAAAAAAAAATTCTTTCTTCGAGACGTCCCTGCACACATACACACATACACATATATATATATATATATATACTCATGTACATATTATATACGTTCACACAGTAATATAGAGATCGTAACACCTCTTGTACGTGGAGTTGGGGAGGGGCCGCAACACCCAACGACGTGGAAAACACTTCATTCTCCCCATTAATTCCTATAATATGATGTTGGTGTGTATGTAAATGTATATGTATGCGTGTTTATGTGTGTGGGTGAAATCGGAGGCTGTGGATATTTGCTCTCTCTATATATATATCGTTACGGCATAACGTCGTCGTCGTGCCCGTTTCGGTGGCAAAGATGAATATCTCAGAGAACGTGAACTAATTAATCACTGTGTCATTCGCCTTTTATGTATATATAATCTACATGATATGTCTGTGAATGAGTTTGAAAAGTGAACTTGGTCGTCGCGCGCGCCACTCGTAATAATAATATTATATATAATGGCGTATATACAGAGTGACACGGGTAAATTTTAGCCAAATCCGACTTTGATGCACACTGTATACGAATATAGTGATGGCATCCGAACGTAATAGCAAACCCAATGATGGTGAAAATTTAAATTTAATGACACGATTACGTAGCTATTATATCGAATATTTTTGGATAAAAACGACACACTGAACACCAAATATCGTCGGTAGACAATTAACAATACGCAATAAACAAATTTTAACAAACGAATATTAATTGTTGAAATGATACAATTTTTATTATTTTAACGTATACATTGTTAAATTGATGAAAAAAAAAATGTGTCTAAAATAACAAATTCATTTTGTAAATTTCGCAAAATATATTAGTTATAATTTAATAAAAATAATTTGTAAAATTAATACGGATTTTATTATTATAATAAAACATGATATTAAATTGAAAAAATACTTCGTTTAAATTGACTATTTTGATTGACAAATGGGCGTCTGTTCTACGAATTAGAAGAAACAAAGAAACACAAAATATTTATAAACGATTAAGTTAAGTTAATATAAAAAACTAATTATTAACTTATGTTAAGTTAATTTTTTTTGAGGCAATATAACATTTGAGATATACAGGTAAAATTAAGTATCTATTATTTTTTTGGAAATACTGTTATTTTTAACTTTAATCATTTTAAAACTGTTGATAATTAGTAGGTACCTACACTTTTCTTCAAAATTCTAATAAATAGAAATTTCTCATTACCTAAACATTGTTTATTGGTGAGAAATCTAATATATTATAGGATAAATTGCGTCCCGTTTAAAGTCTGTCGGGACAAAAGAAAGCAACCGTCAAAAACGGGACAATCCCGCAAAAAACGGGACGTATGGTCACCCTAATACAGTATACACCGTGGCTATAATCGTAATAACCCAACCTAACTGGTGCAATAATATATACTATAATCAATATGTATCTTAATAGTTGGAAATTATCGAACGAGTGACGAAAAACTACAGGACAAGCAGTGGCGTAGAGTGGTATCAAGAACATAGTAAGCACTAATCATAAAATATACCCACCAACCAAGTGGCTAGTACCTTCCAATCTCACATCACACCATAATAACCAGCTAGGTATATAAAATATACCCAATATCAACTAAAAAAAGTAAATTTATATATTTGATATTCACATTAATCAATCACTTTCTTTTCTTTTATAGTGTCAATATTGTCAACATTATTTTTAGATTTTAAGAAGAATCAGAGATTTCTTACATAGCCGCGGGTCCTTAGGGTGGAGCAAAGTTTGTGGCAGGTATATGAGCAAATTAAATTTGAAGGAAAATGGGAGAAAATAAGCAAAAAAAAAAAAAAAGGGGGGAGGTCTCACCATATTCGCCGTGCAGTAAATTTTCTAAAATTTTGAGAGGCCCTTGTAAGCGTGAGAGGGGCTTGGTGCAGGGCAAATACGATGTCAAGATCGTCCTACAAAATCATAAGGCTCGGGGCAGGGGTCCCGTTGACCTCTGTCTAAAGTCGGTTCTGGATTTCTAATATCGTTACGTCATGTACCTACACCCAATCTTCCGGTAGAAAATGTGATCCGAATGGTACTATGAAAAGGTAATTTTTCGATAATTGTGGAATGGAAAACTATCGAAACAAGGAAAAAGTATAGTTTAAAATTGCTGTTTTTGGGTAATTCCGAAAATAATGCTTCTATAAACTTGAAATATTCACAGATTACCCATGTATTTTATACATTATACTTCTATTATATTACAGTATTGGACATTTTTTTTAGTAAATTTTTACAAAATATATCTATGCTAAAAATAATTTTATTAAAAGAAATGATTTAAAATTTAGTACATTTATTAATTTATACAATTAATAGTATACTACCCGAGAACCGAAATTCCACCCCCCATTACTGATCGGCTTTTTCTTTTAAAAAATTTAATGACCTATATACAATGATTAATTTAGCAGAAGATTGATCACCTGCTTATATGTTTACGTCCGTAATAAAAGATTTAAAAGTTTTATATAAATTTATTATGATGTTATGATGTGATAATACAGCTCACTATGTATACATATCGCGACGGTTAACAACAGAAAACACCGTCGGCAATATTTACGCGCAAATGCGACCGGTTTTCGACTGTCGACGGAAAACTTTAAACGAATAGATTATATTGCAGTAAATAATGTTGTAGTCAATTTCAATGACGTTTAAGGTGCCTTTACACTACTTCGTGTCGTCCATAACTTAAGACGTCGTGTTAAAAATCCAGCCATCTGATTGGCTGATCACGTTGGTTACATTTATAATCGTTCGTGTTACCAAATGTTACCGCAGAGTTGAAATTTATTCAACTTTTCCGTCGTGCGGTTACAATGGTATACTATTATCACTGAATCGTGGTGCGAGCACAGAAAATATTCTGTGGTCCGAGTGTATTAATATTATCATTTTGTCATGAATTATAATGTATTATCATCCCCATTGCTCCTCGACTTTAAATTTTACACTCGACTATTATATTTACTTTTTCTATGTCGACTACTCGAGTCTATGTGTAATATATTATAATATTATTATGCAATAGGTACATAAAAAAATTTTAAAATGACTTTATTTCTTCAGGTATGTTTTGCCTTGCCTACAACATGAGTTTATTACAAAAATGGAAAAATTAAACGAATAAGACCAATTAACAAAAATGAGACACTAGGCGTGAATACGGGAAAGGTTGGACACTTGTCCGGGCCTTATGACGCTGAAAAGGACCGATAAAAACGAACGCGTTGTTCGGTCAGCGGTCGTAGGCGTCCAGAGCGACCGGCCGCTTCGCTCCGGCGGAGGTAGAGACCGTTTGTAGGGGATGAGATCGAGTAGGTACAATAGGAACATAAATATGAATATAAATAGAAATAATTCAATAAATAATTATACATAACGAAAACGGTAACACTGTCGGCATGAAAGGTTACGCGGTTACATTCACTATAATCTATATAGATACCATTCTACCAAGATCAGGTGATAAAAAAAAAAAAAAAAAAAAAAACACAATTAATTTATGGACGACATGATAGATTTGTAAAGGCACCTTTACACGCGAAAACCTATTCTCTCCTGTGCTCCGCTCTACAATACAATTTTAGATCATAACGTTATCGATTGGACTTGACGTTGTATGGTAACAGGAAGAAATGGAATGAAAATCGCTCACACGAGTACCGGCATCGGTGACAATTATTGGTTATAGATGGTACCTATTCTTTTGTCTATGGCTATATATACAGCTGACTACGGCCCGTTACGTATTATATAAGTACCGGATCTAGAGAATTTCGACAAAATTTTAATAAGAAAAATTAATTTCAAATTCATCATTCGTCAATTCCTATTAAAAATTAAGAGTAGTCATCAATTTGACCCCACTTCCAAAAGCGGGACGAAAAATTTAAATATTTTTACATTTTGCGCCCCGTCATAATGGCGCCCGGGGCAAGTGCCGGCCCCCCCCCCCTCTAGATCCGGCCCGTTACGTATTATTATTGTGTAACTGACTCAGTCCAACAGTCCATCTAATAATGGTCCGTTCCGTGATTTTAACTATACAAAATTATGTCTATTTTTACAATATTTTTATAATGGTCAGTATTGTATCGATGGAGAAATACAGTTTATTGAGAAACTGTATATAAGATAATATAATGTAAAATCATTTATTTTATAAATTCATTTATAAAATATTTATTAATTATATCATATATTTAAATTTATATTTATTTTACGGTACAGGTGCTTACATAAAATTACGAGTGTAAAATGAAAACATCAAAATTGTTTCAAAGTTGCAGTGTAAACGTTGCTTACGCCGCTTATACCCACTGAGGACACGCGCCCGACGTGAACGTGTATAAAATATGTATATGTTATATTATTCATATGACATCGTCGAGGACGTCGTTCAAGCGATATGATGGCAGCGGACTTCCGCTACGGACTGAAAAACCGTATCGGTCGGTGTTAGGTTAGGTTTTCATACATGACATTGAACGTGTTTTCGACTGCACGTTTCGCGATCGGTGCACACTATACTTGCGTCCCAAATGAGAATATCGATTAAAGCTATTCGACCATGGACAGGTGCATTTGAGTTTTACGATTTATTTCAGCGCCCAAAAATTGTGTGTGGTACGAAAAGTTTAATCTGTATAGGTACAAAAAGTGTATTAATCCAATTAGCCAATTCTACATTTGTACATATTATTATAATAACGTTGATGAGAAAAATATTAAAAAGGTCATACGTGTAGAACGAAAATCAAAATATTTCAGAGGCTGTTTTATTTGTTTCGTGTTTAAAATACTTACAGGTAACATATATAATAACATTACAATTGAGTAGAAAACAGATAATTATATAGGTATAGGTATATAATAAATTAGTTATTTCTACATTTTTTTTTTTTTTGTTGTTTTATTCATTGCTCGTAATTTTACAGCGATAATTATCGATGGTATTTTCGTCTGGTTATTTTAAAATTACGTATTGTGTTAAGTCTTAGGTGTCTAAAAAATTGTATAGAATTGTATTATCCCTATTATTTTCCTTTTCGAATGATTTAATCATGAAGAATATATTATAATGGTGGTTCTTCAGCAGCGTCCTCGCGGTGGATTTATTATTGCTATAAACGGATTTTCAACAAATAATAATAACAACATACACAACATATACGAAATTTCGTCATGCTTGTTATCATAGGTAAGTATACCTACCTAGGTATATTATATAGTATATTTTGTTCTTATCACGACCGAAACGCGTGCCGATTTCCGGGACGCAAATGGACTGTCGTTCATCAATATTGGTGTTATCAATGACCTTTCGCGATGCAATTTTTAAATTTACCTCCAAAACCACGGAGATCATAATTATATTGGACTTGCCCCGTACGTTTCTCGTATCGCACACCGATATTATATTATTGTACAAAAAATATATATATAGAATATGATCATTATATATATATATATATATATATATAACGACTATATAATATACGATACCACTCGGCAGTGTAACGTCGATGGACGGGCGGGGGTGACGGTGCGTGGGCGGTTGTGGGACGGGTAGTGGAGGGCACGACGCGGTGGTTTACGTCGTCGTGTTCAAGACTCGCGATGGCGGCGGCTGACTGATAAATTACTCGCCACCGCCGTTCTTCGTGCCTTTATAATATACACACTGATTTTCTCCTATACGCCACACGATTCGTTTTCCTCTTCGTCCCGACCGCGTTACACTCGCCTTTTCCCATATATATATATATATATAATATGTATATAACATGTATATAATATGTATATAAAATGTATATAATATGTATATAACATGTATATAATATGTATATAACATGTATATAATATGTATATATATTCTCCACTTCTCCTTCTTCCGTGTACATTCCATATCCACTGCCATATCCCCACCACACGATTGCCTCGGAAGTGTATAAATATAATATATTTCAGACGGTCGTCGCGTATACATATATATATTATATACATATAATAGTGTATATATATATATATATGTGGCGGTTAGGTATTATACCGTGGTTGTGCGCTCTGCGGGTTTTCGGAGTGACGGCCGTTGCCCGCAATGATTGATTAAGAGATGACGGAGACGGACTTTGTTCTGCCGTCTCCTCCGTGAAAACCGAGGCGAACGCGGCCCGGATAAACACGCGCGCGATCATCACGCGCACGTTAATAGTCGTCGCCACGCTGAAATATATTATGATTATAATATATATAATATATTATTATATTATATTATACTTATACGTAAATAAAATGTAAATTGTATATATACGCGCGTATATCGTGTAATATATTGTGGCCCTCGACTCTTTTTTCCTGCCGTCCGTGGCCACCTGCAGGATGGCCAGGAAAATTGACCGAAAATCAGTGGCGTACCTATATATAAGTTGGATTCGACGTCATGGTGCCAAATCAAAATTTTACGCCACCGAAAATAAGTAAAAAAAAAAAAAAAACTCTGCGCCTATATATAGGGTTATATGGAGGTGCAGTGATAATAAAAGTTTGGCGCCCCTATAGAAGTTCGGTGCCCAAGGGTAGTTGCCCTTGCTGCCCCGGCGCGGCCACCTTCGCCACCGGTAAAAATAAAAAGCAAAATACATATTATATTCTTATAGAATTTCGTGTTATTAAAAGTGGTTTCGTCCAACAAGATTTCTCCTGAAATAGAGATGTTAATAGCAGAAAAGAAATGTCAGATTGTGCAAACATCGAGAAGACCTTCTTAATTTGATTTTTTTTTTTTTTTTTGTAATTTTAAATAATGTCTAATAGATATATTTTCAAGTGAATAAAATTTTATAAATAATTTAAAATACTCGAAAATAATTTAATAATATGCGTATCTAATGTGACCTTAATGAATATCATTTAAAAATGTACACACAATTTTTTTTTCGACCACGGCCCGCATAGTATTCTACTCAATATTTATGGTCCATATGATACTTTACGTTTGACATGCCAGGTGTAGGGTTAAATGTGCTTTAACGCCATTTTTTTAGAAATTAGGTTTTAGATAAAGTGAAATAAACTATTAATATATATTCCACGCCTAATAATATATAATACATAAAAAAAAATATATCGGTTCAACGATTTTCAATTTAACGAAAACGACGTTAATTAGCAGCTGGTGTGTTAAATAAAATATCGTATGTGACGTATTTTTAGCGGATACGCCAACATATAAACGATAAGCGTTAACGCCGATATAAATTATTATATTTGACGCGAACAAATTGTTTTTCATAAAAATAATACAATATAAATGTCCAAAATAAGTTTTCAAAAATATGAATTGCTTAACTTTTAACATTACTTAATTTTCTTCGAATTAGGTACTTATTAACTTATTGATAATGACAATATAATGAGCATCATCCCAGAAATTCACTGCAGTACAAACTATAAATTTTTATCGAAATACGAATATATGAATACATATAACCTATACCCAATGCTGCAGTTTGAAAAATCACGATTTTAAATTAACTTGGCCCCGCCGTCTGCGCACTTTGGTATACGTATACTCAAGCGATGTGAATGGTTGGTCGACATATTTTGCGAAATTATAATCAAAAAATTTGATGATCCGAAATATCATTTCCGGTTTTTAAAGTGAGTAGCCAACTTCAGGCTGCAATCCTACTTCTCTGTCCCTATATATACTATATATACACTCTCAGTCACAAGGACGGTTTATCCGAGAGAATGTGTGCAAGAAATCGTTCAAATATATACCTATGAATAGGATTTTTTTTTTTTTTTTTAAGTACAGTCAAGTGTACTTCGTGTACGATGTACAATTTATATTTCATTACGTTATACAATCAGTTTCCACATAACGGTGTGTGTTTAAAAAAAACTATACGATTTCCGTCAAGTCAAGACTGTTATCATTATAATGTATATAATAAATTATTATTGAACGCAAGAACGGAAAGTGTACGAAAGTGCATAATATTATGTACAAATACGTCATATACTACGACGGCGATTGTTCGCGTACACGTTGGCCCTGGAGAGCACTGCAGTTATATTGCATTCTATATACGTAACATTATATAATTATGAAATTTTCTCGGCTTTTGAGAACCACTTTACCAGTAATAAACGTGAAACATAATAATTATCACATTACCATTAGATTGCTGCTCTCTCTACCACCTGCAGTATCTGGTACTGCAGTAATGAAGTGTTTAAACCTCAATTTTCCGCGTAATCTTATTATATTAAACAAAAATATATTCCCGTATACGGTTTGAACGTTATAATCATTAAAAAAAAAAAATTGTTCTCGACGATTTTTTACAGAGCACTTCGTGATATTTGCACACCACTTATAATATTTATAGGATGATAATGTACAAAAACATAACACATATACATATATATATATATATATATATATACGCGAGTCGATCATATTTTATGTAAAAATAGTGTGTTTTTAAATTGCGTTCGTCCAGACTAAATAGTACCTATTAAAATGTTTTTCGTGTATACAGAGTACTTTTTAAATTAATTCAATTTTAGTATTAGATTTTGAACGAAACGAACGAGCTATTATAGTTATTAGCTTTTTCTCCTTCGCCTTCTGTCCCAAATATTCGGAGTAAGGTAGTCTATTGCACTTAACTCATAGACGTAAATTGAGTCCAAAAATTCAATAGCTCTTAAAGCAAAAATTCGGTGTACAGTTTCTTCACCCACCCTTCCCACGTCCATGGTGCTATATACAGTTTTATTGATACCAAAATATAACTATACAATTATATAATGAATAAAAATAATAGTTATAGATATTTTTACAATAAAAATGAAATTCTCGATAGTAATTATAATTTTTCTTGTCATTCATTTTCTGTATCAATGTATACCCTTATAACAGGAAATATCAAAATAACATTGCAGAACTTAAATTATGACGTATTGAATAGATTTTAAATTATCAAGATTTTTTAGTACCTAAGTTTCATAGTCTTTTCTGACAAAGAATATTTAAAGTTAATTACAAAAATAAGAACTTAATATATTGTAACTTCTTCACCAGATGATATTTTATATAAAAAAAAAAAAAGGCTAAGGATTATTTAAATTTGGTAATAAGTGCGCAAGATGTTAAACTTTAAATTTAATCACAAAATTTACATAATAAATGCTATGCTAAATAATGATCTGTCTTTTATTTGGGCTAAGGATTTTGATCTGAAGTTAATCTACCTTTCACTAGTGTAAGAGAACAACTTAATATGATCTCGACATTTGGAAAACTCATTTATCAGTATAAATAACGAAATTTATTTCTATAAATTTATCAACGATTGTATTTGTCTTATTACGTTATTAAACTTGATCATTTATTTATTTAGTATATTATAATCTTTGAAAAGTATTATTGCTACCATAGTCTAATAGATTATTCTGTAATAAATGATAAACGATCTTTTTTATTAGCAATTTTTTAGTCAACATTTGTTAATTCAGTGTAAAATTTGCCTCGAAGGTAATTCCATTATTAAATTCCTTCTAAAATCTTAATATTAGAATTGTTATCTCTAAAATAATGAATTATCATGGTTTTAAACACAATGAATCCACCATGCAATATTTTACTCTACGAGCAGGAATTGCTTCCATCCCCTAATAAACCGGATTTTTTACAATTTTAAATAACTCGAGCCTGATATTTTGAAGTGAGTACATCAATAGTGTTTACTGATTGAAAAAAAAAAAAATCTTTCTATTTTTAACACTAGTAGTAATTTAACAGTTTTATGTTCTCTTATTTCCCAAACTCTAACATTCTCTGGTTTGCACTTTTACATATTGGGAGAGTTGAAATGATTTTTAGTAGCTACGACAAGTATAGCTACAAAATTATTGGACGGATTTGGTAATTATGGTTGGTTTTTACCAAAAACCATAGACGCCCCCAGTTAGCAAAATCTCATTGGCTACCCAACATTACCTACCCGAGTAGGTATTGAACTCCGGACCTCGTTCGCCGAAATATGCATTTCGACCACTCGATCACAGCTATATTTTCGCCATTTTATTTTTACCAATAAAAAAAGTATTGACCTAAAAAAAAATTTTCGAATAGAGTATTTTAAATATGTATTTGAGTAGGTATAGTAATCCAAATAAGTGCATTTGAGTACTTATTTTAGTAAAAAATGTAAATGCTTTTTAAAAGTATAGGTACAAGTCATATAACAAACAAATGACCATAGGACCCTTACTAAAAGCGTCCTGCTAAATATACCATGTCATGTAACACACACACACACACACACACACACATATATATATATATATATATATATATACACACAGCTATATAATTATATACTATATACCTATCTAAGTATATATACCTAAATGGCAAATGTTTAATAAAAATAATTATTTAACAATATTATTCTGATAATAATATCGTGTCAGCCTTACATTTTACGTCATTATAATATATTTCGGCGCAAACCATTATGACAATATTTTGCTTTCGGTGTGACGCCCACTAAAATTAATTATTGATAACAACAAAACGTACACGTGTCAACGTACACTGTGTTTTTCGGTAAAACCCCTATATCTAATGTATATCATGATAATGTGACAAAATATACGATATAAACAAAAATAATCAACCGCCATTATACTCGGACCTATCAATTACGTACCACCGCAGTGTGCATACCTCTATAAATACATTTCTACAAACAACCAAAATTTAAATTACAAATATACGAATTCGAGTCCGCCATCAGAGTGTACATGAATAAAATATTTAAACGCAAACAAAAATACCACTTTACAAAATTATATTTTAATTCAATTATATCATTGAATTGTATTTAATATGATCAATGACAGAATCAAATACCTACTCAACATTAACAAACGCATTGTATAATGTATATGAGTTAGAATTGCGATCAGAAATCCATAATTATTACAATTGAATTTTAGATATTTTGATACTGATATGTATTGAATAAAATCGAAAATTTCAAAAAAAAAACTGGTATCAGTGTTTATAACATTGTTTTTTTTTTTTATTAGTGAAACCAAAATAAATGTAAATAATATATTTAGGTTTTATAATCTATGAAAATAGGTGGAAATTAGTTGTTTACCACCAATAATATGTTTTATGAAAGATAATTATATTATAACCTATAAAATTGTTTTTTAAGGGGTCTATAATAGATATATATATTAATAATAATAATAACAACTTTTTTTTGAATAAATAGTAATGCTTAAACAGCAATATTACAATAGTTTCTTGAGTGGTCAATAATAGTTGAATTAATAATAATAACAACAACTTATTTTTGAATAAATAATAACGTTTAAACAGCAACACGATTATATTACATTGATATTAATATATTATGTTACGTTATACTAATATTATATAATATAAATATAAAACAATATTTTTTCATGATGTACATAATATACTTGACATCAACATGGCATCCAAATTTCAAAAAAAAAAATCAAAATCTTTTATCTTATTATTCATTAAAATAATTTAGTAGTTATCGGTCCATTATGTCTATAGTTTTGACGATATGCATTGTTAAAACAAGGTTGGTGACACATTAAACGATAATAGTCCCAAAGCTTCTGAACAGACAATTCAACCTCTTAATAATTTATTTACCCATAAAACATCTGAAAATTCTCGTCTAAATTCTGATTTTTCAAAATTCAGCTCATTAGCTAAAAATAGGCTAAAATATCTTGGCCATCATTAATCCATCCTGTTATCCACCATATTTTATTTTTTTTTAATACGTAAAAACGTCATTGAATGCATTCCATTTTCTCAATTAGTACTTTTCATTAAGGGTTCTACACCACAGTGCCATATTTTAAATACGAATGAACAATATAGAACTTAAAAATATAAACTCCCAGCAGTTTCGTCTTAGAAGTCCTAAAATTATAATATATCATGTTAGCGTGATGAACAAAAGACGAATCACCAGAAAAAAAATATTTAAATCTTTAATCTGTGAAAAATTACTCAAGAATTGACCATCCAATCGTATATTAAAATACTTACAAAAGCCCACACCAAAACTTATCAACAATGATTTTGATGAATTCACACAAAGCCCATTAACATATATACACCAGTTATAATAACGTCTCCCAATATCTGATTAAAAGTCAATGCAATCATTACTGAATTTTATTGACTTACATAGTTTTAAGTCATCAGCAAAAATCAAATATTTCGTATGATAGGTAACTGAACTCATAGAGCTTATAAAAATTATAACAAGTAAAGGTGATAGAAGTCCTTATTTTTGAACACCTGATAAACATCAATCCAATTTGATTTATGGCTGGTAGTTTTCACCCAATGTTTCTTTCCAGATAAAAATTATATAACCCATAAAAAAAGGAACCCCAACACAAATCATTTTCAGTATTGAACCTAAGATCGAGTGATTTGCAGTGTCAAAGACCTTCCTTAATTCGGTGTAAACAGCATCAAACCTACCACCGGCTTCAGCAGTGGACACCAAATCAGAATAGTATGTAAACCAATTTATAATCGTTATTTTAGAACATTGAAAACTGTGCTGAAACAGATTAAATAATCCATTAAAGATCCATAAATATATCAACTATATTATTAAAAAAATTTTGATAAGACTTAGAACTTTAAAATTTAAATTTAAAGTTAAAAATCCAATTATATATAACGCTAATATAATATATTATAATATAGGCGAATACAGTAAATCTTCTGTGCTCGTATATATAGTTCGTTAGATATACGTATACCTAAGTAATATTATGTACACAGCTAATTTAAAATTAAACTAAATTAATAAATGTATAACACATAATACATAAGTTGTAAAACGTCTAAAATGAGCTTATCGTAAAAAAAAACCCTTCAAAATAAAATATATACTAATGTATTCATCTTTTTTTCACTTTATATTGTGAACACAAATAGTGTCCTTCAGTGAATTGTTTACATAAACATAAGGTCAAATATATTTACCGTACAGTATATGTATAAAAAATGTATATTATAGGTACCTACTCGTGTTATGAGATTAAAATTTAAAAATATATTTACATTGGTATTTGTTTACATGAAACAGATATTGAGTTCAAATAATTGTATGCATACATATTTAACAGTCAAGATTACATGCAATTTAACTTTTTTACTCTATAATAATAATAATAATAAAGCATCCATTGTTAGTTCTTTTTTATACATAATAATTAATAATATATAAATATATAAAATTATATTAATTATATCATTAAGTTATTATACTAATTTACTAATTTTATACGTATAATTGTAATGAAATTGATATTTTCCTCTTACCCGCGGTGACTGTTATATTTAAAATAATTCACAAACGTATTCAAATCAATTAAATAGTATCAGTAGGTACCTACTATACAAAGCATTGAGTCTTTAATTTAAATTGAAAATATCAATTAAAAAAAGATAAAGATTTAAGACTAGATTTTAGATTTTAAATCATTCGGAGTGGACGACTACTGATATGTGTTTCTAAAATCCTAAATTTATATTAATCATTAAGTTAGATAAAACCATTAAATGTATTTTATTTAATTTATTATTGATGAATGTTTCATTTAATGCTAAAACGGGATTCACTACACAATTATCAGACAACTTAATAAACATCAGCAGATTTCCACATTATTCCGGAATGTATTATGAATTCATTAAGCTTACAAATAGCGATTAGAACTTTATCACTTTTGTAGATCTATAGTTCAAAATTTCAAACTTTAATCTCATCATATAAAGCAACAACAGAAATTTTCACTGATCTTCAGAATACGATTTGTGTGGCTGAAATCTCACACTACTCTTGTAAACAATTTGATGAGTCTACTCTTACATATTTATTCGATATTGAATCAAACCACGATAACATCTGATCAACAATAGGTCAAGATAACTTAATTCGAGATCGTATTCGTCGCAGTTTCGGTACATCTATGTTTCAAATCACAAAAATATTATATAACTTAAACTCAGTTTTAAACATACGTCTTATTGTTAAAAAAATTATAGAATTATACATAACTAAGCAATCGACAACAGATATAGTAGGTAACCTAATCAGACTAGTTCAGACCACAATGGATGAAATAACAAAATCTATAGGTAATATATCCGACAGTCAGGAGAGGTTTGATAGGAACTTTAAATGTAATAAGCTCAAGTTACTAAGAATACAATGACAGTAAATTCTCTTCTTATGAAAACTACTTTATTAGATCAATCAATTATTGTCGAGTCGTTTCTAAGCCAATATGCATATGAGACTCAAAACCTAATTTCTATCATTAATTCAATGGTAAAATGTATGCCACTATATTACCACTCTTGAAATTTTTTCAAGAATTTAAAGCGATCCAATTAACTTTACTTCCGGGTACCCAACTTCCGTTGGAATCAATAATACAAAATGTACCATAGTATCTGTCCCTTTCATCAACTTCTATAATCCAGAAAAATTCACAGTTATGATAGGTATCATTTGATTGGCCTATCCCTCTACCGTTTTAAGTCCAATGATATAACACAATTTTTCAGACAGAAATCTATTATATGCATTTAAGTGATGATAGCAAATTCTGTTTTATAATAACCCAGAAACAAAGTGAAGCTTGCATTAAGTTAAAGTCTTACACTAATTGTACATAGGTAAAGAACAAATTCAGAGCACGGCTTCGTATACGACATGTGAGATTGAACTCATACGAAACCCACAACTCCTTCCCAAATTTTGTAAGACTATAGATATAAGGTATAAGACTATAGACTAGAAATATTTGTCTTGATGTCAGTATCTGGATATCGAAAACTGATTCTTGAATTTATTGTACGGGTTCTGAAGTTTGTAGTTCTGTAGTTTGTAGAAATCTTCAAAAATCTTTCCAGTTTAATGTAAAAGGCATTGGTCGAATAAATATCGTTCCCTCTTGTGCATTACATACAACCCAAGCAATATTGTCAGAGCCGTAGAAAGATTCGATAGCGCCTTTGGCAAAGAACCGAATTTCCGCCCCTAAATTGGTAACGAAGAAAAAAATACTTCTCATTCCTTAAAAATCCAGTTAATAAGTAAAAAAAGAAACTCATCATCTTACTTTTACAAGATTTTGCCCTTTGAATTTTTGCCCTCCCCCAACCCAATCTAAGAAATTTAAGGATATAGGTATTATTAAATTTCGATTTTGGCGCCTCCTTTTCTGTTGCGCCCTTGGCCTGAGCCAGTTTCGCCAAGCCCTTGCTACGGCTCTGAATATTGTTACCTATTTTTAACATGATAATTACTCATATCTTAAATATAATACCGGACAACCCATTATTCAGCGTAGACAGAATTAAGCAATCATATTTAAATAATGTAATAATTCTTCGACCCTTATAGTCACATTGGTTTGTATAAAAATCTACGTCTAATAATACGCGAATCCACAAAAAATAGAAGAATTAAAGAATAAATCCTCGGATCCCATATTATTTGTTTCTACTGAATATCATATAATTATTGAATATGTATCTTTGTCGTGCAGTGTCCTGTTGACCAGAAGGGTTCCCCTGGCTACAGGCATCGGACAGTTGAACTGAGAACGCCAACCATTCAGAACGTATATTTTTATACGTGTACACGGAACCTCTTTTTATTTTACTAAGATAATACTTATATCATAATTCATTCTTTTATCGTTTCAAGTGTAATAAATAATCTTTTATTATGAATTTGTGTTTTTAATTAACATAATAATACTTCTTCACTAACCGACACGACGTCGATCATCATTAATTGTATATATATATTTTTTTAAATTTAACTTCGTTATCTTATACACACATTATAAGTGTTAGTAAATATATATCATGTATTTTTTATACTAAAACACTCAGGGACGTGGGGGGATAAGGGGCTGAAGCCCCCTCTCCCCCATTGACAGTAGAATTCTACTTTTTTTATGTTTCATATTATCAATGTTATATATTATATATATATATACAGTGAAGTGTTTTCAACTTTTTTTCTGGTGTGAGGGTCTAAACAAATTGAAAACCAATCATTAATATAATGATATTTACATGAATTTTCAGTACTCCCCTCTCTATAAATACGCCACCATATATGTATATATTATATATACATTATAATATATATTTTTAACAGTACCTATTTTATTATAACACTCAAATAGCAAATACTTTATTTTTTCATGCCTAATCTTGTGTCTACTGATTATTTATTTATTTTCAAGCCCTCCCCAATGAAAATCTTGCCCAAGCCACTGAAAACACTCCTAATTCATACATGAACAATATTATTATTAAATTTATTAACGCCTAAATAGGCAATATTTACAAGACATAAATATATAATACATTTTTATAAAGTGTGATAAAGTTAATATTACAGTTATAGATAGGACCAGAGAACTAAGCATCGTTTAAGAGGCGTACCATCCTATGAAGGGCATGATTTTGCCCATAAGAGGTGTTGTGTGAAGGAATATAATAGAGTGAGTTGGATTTAGTATTTTAAGATGAAAAGAAATCATCGACAAGGAGTCAGAAGAATCAAGGGAACTATTTAGAATGGAAGAAATAAAATTACGGTCAGCATTAAGGAGTCTGGATGATAGAGTTGGAATATTTGTGAAAACACGCACAATGGAATAGTCGTGTTGAGGATGTTCAATTTTGGCAATGTATGAGATGTATGATGTTCCAGCCGTTGTATACAATATAGTATGGCCGCCAGACTACTACCCCATATTTTAAAATAGATCGCACTAAACTAAAGTAGAGCGTACGAAGGCTGAGTACAGAGGAGAACATTTTCGTGTTTTGTTTAAAAAAACCTAAAACCTTAAGAGCTTTACCAATTATTACAATGTTAATGTGATGAGCAAAATTTAAAGAAGGAGTAAAAGAGATACCATAAAAAAAAAAAATTACGTTAGATGAAAAAGTACTAAACTGTTATCACATTATGTATTTTTACTTATGTAATATGTGTATATGTTCCACATATACAATATATACATTATATTAAATAGGTTAGTATTATATTATTTACTACAATACTTAATATTATACGAACAACTTTCAAGTTAAGGACAATTCAAATGATTTTGATTTTAGATTTTTAAAATCATTTTTCAACGATTTTGACTAAGTTGATCATTTAACTCAACTATAGTTAATAATTTTCCAACTACTTCTCAAAATTTATATTGGACCAACTTAGAATAATTGTTCTGCTAAATCTAATAACCATTCGATTAAGTTAACACATTGGGACGAACGATTTCGTAATTTCTATGACGTATCGATAGTATCGAATTGAAATTGAATTACTAATTAATAATTATTGGGTATTTATATATATACGAGTATATATAAAATATTTAAAAATTTAAAATATATGTTATGTACACCAAGTTAAGTTTATTTATTGACGTCAAACGGCACTTTTTAAAGACAACATAATGGCTTTTAGGCTTATACCATATTTCACTTAACTTATTTGAGTTTATATTTTCTATTAACTGGTTCATCTTTACATAATATATTTTATACATTTTTAATCAAATATAACCGGCTTATATTATAATGTTTCGTCTTTACGTTATAATACATGTGGGAGAGGGAGAGGTGACGTACAAAGTAGTTTTTATTCCGACCACAAGGGAAATAATCTATACATGGTTGTCATTACGGTACGAGGTCGGTATGGTGCACACGATTGGTCTTATTATATGAAAATAATCCGATATATACCTAATATGTCTCCCCGAAAAATCCTTCCAGAGTTTCCGGAATACTAATAAAAATTTATATAATACATAAATCCGTCAAAACGTGCCCGTACACGTGGTCACGGTGTTATATACGATATTATTACGATATTATACGTGTACAAAACTCATTACGTAGGAAATTAATGTCCGCATACTTATATACTTATAATGCGTATGCCATATATTCTAAAGAATTCAAAACACATTAAAAAATAGTATTACTCCTCGGTTACGAGTTCATTAAATCCAAGAAAGTGAACCTGATTCTAATAATATGGCCTTAGAATAGCATAGAATACAATCAATGCCAGTAACTTGCGCACAGAATTAAAGTTGTAATTAATTCTAATTTTTTATGTAAGTAGGCAAATTTCAGATTCCATGATTTTTCAATTTTTTTCAGATGTCACAGTATTAGTAACTGTTAAACCGTAGGTATACTTAAAAAAATTTGTTCGGAACACTTCTTGGATTAACGTTAATTTTCACACATTTCTTCATAAAAACGAACGTTTTTAACTTGCGTGAATCCCATCGGCCGGTGTTGACTTTGGAACGATTGTCAAAGTTTGACGACAAACTCCACAGTGGACCATCAGAGCTCATTTCATTAGGTTATCGTTTTCTTTCGGATCTCTTATAATTACCTAAAGAATCTCGAGAGGTTTCTAGTGTGCCGTGGTGCATGCATCCCATAGTTTAATTTACATATCACGAGCATTAACACCTGACCACTTGCCAAGTCTATATTACAAGTAGGTTTTTCCTGCATTACGATATTAATTTGTTGCCAACTTGAGTGCAGAATGGGCTATTCTCCGGCGTTGCGATCCCTAAAGAAGTAATGGCAAGGGCCATTTCTTTCTAATCTTTAATATATGCCAGGAATGAATTAATTAAAAAAAAAATTCTGTTCCACCAGAAGCATCAAGGTATATGAGATCATTTTTTTGTTAAGTTTAATCGATCCACGATCATTTGGTAAGCTTTTTATCATATTGATTTAAAAGTGGCTTCTTGTCCGCAACGTATACACTCAGATCTTCGATGTTGTAGTTCTTTTGTCGTATGAAAATTACGTAAATATGTCTTGTCGGTCTCGTACTGGTGCAGGCAGACCAAGTTGTAGTAATGATTTATTGATCATCACCTCACATTTGTTCTCAAGAATGAAGAAATCTTTGTTGAAAATGTCCGTACCAAACGCAATTTTTAATGACATATTTTTTGAAAGAATATCATTACTAGAATATAAGGGCTTCCTAATATTTTTTTCGTTAATTGTTTGGATTCGATGGATTGAATGTGTTCAATATTTGGTGAAAATATTTACTCTGAGAGTGAGATCAATTCAGTTTCTCGCATATTGCTTCACATATTGTGATCCCTGTGCTGGTTCCCTGAAAAATGTGTGAAATAATAATTGTAATGGCATACTATATTCGATTCATAACTTTTTTTATACTTACAGTAAATAACAGTTTATAAGTTATGTTTAATAATGATTAAAATGAACCGATTAGATAACTCATCAAAAGTTAGAAATTGTTTTATTCCGGTCAACTCTCATATATTTGCAAATATATATTTATCTATAGGTACTAACTGATTTTTTTTTTTTTTTTTTTTGTCAGTTTATCCTTTAGATATGAAAATAATATAATAACACAGAGTTCATGATCAATCAAAAACCATAACAATATTGAGTTAGAACCAAAGAGTACTATTCATAACACTTTTATGTACTCACAAATAATTAATTGTTGCACGATAGAACTTTTTTGTTCTCAATCGTAATCACAGAATATTATGATATAAAATATGGTTGAAGTAAAATCAATAGACTATAATAATTATAAAACATATTCCATTGTGGTTAACTCTTGTTTACCCGTAAATTTTACCGTATCAGTGATATACATACGACTATTTTGTTCTAACAAAATTGTGGATTTTTTCACATAGGACTTTTTTGAATTGACTATAATCTTTAAAGACAAAAATGTTCTATGGACTCGTACAAAAACTAACAAATGTGGAAGTTTTTATTACATAGAACTATTTCGTTTTTCATATATTGGTTGATATTGGTCGTAATACTACCGATGTAAGCTTATGAGATAGACCATTCGTATAGTATACGAATTATTGAAAAAAACGGTTTTGAAAAATTCAGACATGGAGGTTTTTTTGTTTTCACCCCACGAATTTTTCATAATAATATGTGGCCAAAAGGCCATTTTTCCAATCAGACAAATGCACCCGTTCGCATTTCACCTGTTCCGATTTCACATTGGTTTTACACATTTAACACGTCCACACTAAAATAATATCCTGTCAGACCGTGCTTTTGCCTCATCCTAAACAAATACATTTTTATTTTTAGTTTTTTGAAACTTTGAAATCAGTCGTAGATCGTGGGTAACTAAACTGGGGAAACTGAAAATTTAAACAATATGTGAATATATACTTTCATTGTGCGAAAAACCGTTTGGTGGTGATTCCACCAAATATCAATGAATATCAGAAAATAACAATATAATTTTAATAATTTTAATAATCAATAATCTTATTGTTAGTTATAACAATATGGAATATTTAGAATAGTTCAGAACCGTATTGTAAGTTATAGAATAGTAAACAATTTAAGAACGTCATTCAACATCATTCTATGATTTAACGGTTGGAGAGTGTGACGCGCAGTGTTGCGAAGATCCGATTATCGTATTGTCGTATTGTGGAGATATACGTAGACTGCGGTGAGCAGACACGTTCAAGTCTGTTCAGCACACCGACTGATTGAATTATACACTACACAACAATTTCAACAATCGACATCAACGTATTATTTATTATTAGTATAATGTAGTGACGATTGGTCCGATAACGCGAGGGTATGTAGTCACGTGAGTGTACAGTATGTGACACGACCGTTCGCACCGATTCGATATAACATGAAAATAAAGTTAGTTTACCTCGTAACGGAGTACTGGCAGGCGCGCTCCCTTATGTTTAAAGCACACGTGTTCCTATACAAGAAAAAAAAAACAACATTTTATATTATCTGAATTTACACCTAGTCTAAATAAATTTATTCGGCAATCAAAGAAAAAATATTCGTTCGGTGATTGAACGCTCCTTTCAAATCCTCAACAGAGTGTATAGCTCAATAACGCCTGTACATATTAAGGGTAATTCTACCCGGACGCAGCCATGTCCAACATATACAAAACTTAGTGCTGAGCTGAGCATTCCTTTGACCAATCCGTAATCCGGATTAAAATATACGATCCGGACTCTGGATTCAATCTGTCAATCCACAATTGCAAATCTCATCGGTCAATTCAATAGTCGACTTACAGAGAAATTTAATACCAATTAAAATGGACAAACCTGTATTTCGATCGTAGTTTTTGTTATCATGTGTTTGTTTTGCACGTATTCACGTATTTCGTAAAAGTAGTAAAATATTTTTCCAGTGATATCTCCTGTGACGTATTTTTTCTCTAAACTTTAAACGTGTAATCCGTTAATCGGGATTCGTGTCGTATAATCCAGAATCGGCGCATTGTCCATCAATCCGGATTCATAATGTAATCCAGATTGAAAATTTAATCCATCAATCCGAATTTATAGTATAGTTCGGATTGCTAACGTAATCCGGCTTAAAACGGATAATGCTATATTTATTATTCTAGATCGATCCGGATTGGTTATCCGGAAAAGGATTAGGATCCGGATTAGGCGCTCAGCACTGCACGGCTTGTACCTATACAAAAACGAGTCTATCGAACGGCTGACCACCGTCGTCGTTATCGGTATTATTTGCCGTCTCGATTATTTACGAAAGTAACCGTTTCTATACTTAACGCGAAAACATAATACAAAAAAAAATATAATATAATAACAATGAGAATATACAATTTCGATACGTTTATTCGATCTCTCCGGACTGTCCAGCTGACCGGGCCGTCACTGCACGAAAGTTCGAGAGCTCTTTGGGAATACAGAACGGTTTTCGGCCGCTGAACCCGTAACGTAATCCGTGCACGGTATCCACGGCGACACGCCGCGCCGGATATCGCCGCCCGGAAGTCCGCGCGTACCGTTTCCGGCGTTTTCCGGAAACCCCGTGACACATCGTACGACGACATGTCGAACAACGAGCGGGACCGCGACATGGAACGGTTGCCGTCGCGGTACACGCCCGACGACCAGCGCGCCCGGTCGCGCAGGCTGTGGCTGCGTGGCGGCGAGTACTGCCACGACGACGACGACGGGGTGGACCCGTACGGAGACGCGGGCGGCGGACTGCCGCCGTTGCCGGAGTCCATCAGGGAAGAGGTCAAGAACAGCCGCCGGCCGGACAGCGGTCGCCGGAAGCGCAAACAGCAGCAGCAGCAGCAGCACCAACAGCAGCTGTAACCGCATTAGCCGGTCGAGAGAAAGAAAACCGATTGAAAACGCCTGATAATCATTCGGCGGGTTGCCGGTCAGCATCATTGTGCGCTGTACAATAGCGTAATAAATATACGATTTTAAACAATATCGTTTACGGCCCATAAACACCGCATATTGTCGCGTGTACGCCAGGATGTCCTACGGTGCCGGCACGAAACCATATGTCCGTAGGACCGTGCCATCAAGGTGTACAAACGACGTAACGTATAACGATCATCGTCACGTTACCGAACCCGGAGCGCCCTGCCGCCCAGACGCGTCCTTGCTGCAGATTCGGGGGGGGGATAGGAGGGACACGTTCGAGGCTCTCCCCCGTATGAGCATAAACCCACCACGTATTAAATATGCAAAAAAAAAAAAAAAACCGTTTAAAAAGTTAACAATTTGCGAAAGAAAATAAGTGTTCTATTAAAAATATAAAAAATTACATAAATCGTGCGCGTTTCTCGTCGGATAAAGTCCACTTTGTTGTTATACACTGGAAATATGTTACTTTTGATTATAAAAATATAATATTTAGTATCGCCATTTCGCACATTTTTATAGCTGCGAATAAAGGCACGTGAAAATATGCGTTAAAAATGAAAATTTACATTAAAATCTATTTTACAAATATGTACTGAATATTATGCAAAAAAGTTAAAAAATATAAAAAAACACTTACCCCCCTAAAACTGACTTGTAAACGTCCCTGACTCGGCCGATTATTAGCCCTTTGCCATTGTTATTACAATGTATTATAAGTGACATGACTATATATAATCAGTGTTTGGAAAGAACGGCGTTCGTTTTTGCAAAGGACCCTCATTTCAATGACTTTATCATAAAATCGAGATTGGAATTTAAATCTAAAAATAAAATAATAATATAAATAAATTTTAAAGATATAAAATTACTAAATAGGGCTTTGAAGTTAATTGTTCAACAATATGCGAGACGAAGTGTAGGGTAAGTAGTTTATATTTAATTTTTCAGTTATAAATTATATTATGTTATAGTTAGATATTATTTATTCAATTTATCTTTATCTTCAGGATTTTTCTCTGATCTTTGGAAAATTATTTTTATTTATCCAATTTTTAAATCTCATAATCGCTCTCTTGTAAATTAAATAATTACTAACTCATATCCTGTTTCAGTATCTTACCAAAATTATTCAAAAAACGTCTTAAACCAAAAATGTCTAGTGTTTTAAAAGTGTTTTACCTAACCATCAACATAGTTTCCGAAAATCAAAATGTAATAAACTAATTTGATGATTTAGTGCAATCAAATAGATGCAATCTATACTGACATAAAAAAAAGGCATTTAACACGACAAATATTGATATTTTTATTAATAAACTTGGTATTATTGGAGTAAGTGACCCAATTCTCCCGTGGTTTCTATTTGACTGAACTCAACAAGTCAAAATAGGAAACTCAATTTCAAAAAGTATAAATGTATCATCTGTTGTACCTCAAGGTGATCATTATCATATCACTATCTAGCCTTTGTTATTTATTCTATTTATAAATGATATACATCACATATTTGGTTAATATAAATTTGCATTATTTGCGGACGATTTAAAGATTTTTATGCCAATTACATCATTAGAGGAATAAATTACAATATTATCCTGATTAATTCATTATTTATAGTGTGAAAATAATGGTCTTAACTTAAACACGGATAAATGCTTTTGAAATACATTTAAAAGAAATAAACAACATTTTTAATCACAATATCATTTAAAAAATAGAAAACTTATTATTATAACTAAAGTAAAAGATTTAGGTATTATTTTTTCTAGTGATCTCACGTTTACTGAATATATAAATGTATTCTTTACTAAAGCTTTACAGGTTTTTGAATGTTTAACTGCTGAGAATTTCACAGGCCATTAAGTTTACGTATTTTATATTTTTCCCTCGTTCGATCAATCTTAGAATATTGGATCGATTATTTGGAACCCACATCAAGATTATCTTATAATAAAATTAGAACGACACCAAAATGGATTTTTACGTATATTATATGTATGTTCCGGACTTAAACTTAAACTCACAATATTCGTAATTATAAACAACATTTTATAACACCAAAATACGGGAACTTTAATAACTACCGAACTCTATTGGTTACCTACGATTATATTTTTAAAATATCTGTAAATTATAAAAAAATCAATATTTAAAATAATTAATATTGATAGATAATTGTCCACCCTAAAAATTAGCCGTTTTGTAGTCATTTTTGAAACTAGAACGCCAGAAACGAATTTTACTCTTCACTCCAATATCCATCCCCTAATACCGGCTTCTTTTCCTCGTGAACTAAAGGTTTTACAACCAAATGTATAAGAACTTTTATTATTCAAAACTTAATTTCCAATAATTCTTCTTGCAACAATAGTCTTCATAAAATACATATTTTATATGATAATAGTATAAACCTGTATTATCTACTTTTTAGGAGTGTTTTTTTTTCAATTTTAAGGGTTGAAGCCCACACTGAGGGAGGGGAAATTGAACAAAAAAATTTAAAATCAATACTGGAGTACTCGAGAGAAATTATGCCGATTTCAGAATTATATAAATTATTTCCGTCAAAAAAGTATGATTTGACTGGATGGGATATAAATATTGAAAAATCTAAAAAATAAAGAAAAATCAAAAACAAATAATGGTTGAAATCCAAGAAAAAAATCCTAGTTCCGCCACTGTTTAGATTCTCCGGAACGGCAGTATTCACTTTGAATTTGACGTGTTTTCTTTTTCCACATTACCGTATTATGTGTTATTATTTTACAATTCTACACGATGCAATACAATATTCCATTGAATAATATATTGTGAAAAAAAATTAAAGTATAAGTATATTTTCATGTTTTTAGTAGCATTTCTGATATATATATAAATATAAAAGTATTACATAATTAATGTAAGTTTGAAAAAAAGTAAAAGATGTGCATTTTATTCATTTTAACTTTCATTAATCCGGGTATAAATCAAACAATAAATATTTCAAGTAAATATTTGTAACAAATCGTACCTAATAGTGATGGCAAATGAAAAAAATATCGTTTTATTGAGTATACGTAAAACGTAAAATGGCTAATTATTTTAAATATGCGTCCACTTACATAAAACGTAATCGTCTCAGACACGGTAAAAATGGATTATCCGAAGTAGCGAGTTATTAATTGCATGCGAAATAATGGGAATTTATCGACTCCGCCGAAACTTCCGGTTTCGAAAAAAGGTATATACCTATATATCGATTCCGCCGGCTAATATTAATCCGTCGCTTCTTCTTTATGTACATCAATATATTTTTTTTTATTAATATTTATTAAGTATGTATATGTGCACTTATATGCATTTTTATAGTGCATATAAGTGCATTTTCGGGTTTTAATTTAATACCGTGACTATTGTAACAATTGATTTGCATGTATATATGAAATGTATGTGATAATATGTGATAGTATAATAACAACGACTTGACAATGAATTATGTATTATGCAATTTTTTAAAGTTTTTAATGCAATATTTTTTTGATTTTTACAATATTTGTTTCGTATCATAATAATTTATTTTAAGTTACATTTTATACTACGGTATCCGTTCATGTATAATAGTGCTGTTCACCGATTTGATCAAATATATCGTTATCGAACATATTATAATGTACATATTTGCGCAAACGTAACCATTATAATAATCCGGAATTTACGTGCCAAATTTTTCCGTTGGTTGATTATAAAATATTTAACCGGCGGAGTGGACACTAAATGGACGGAATGAATCGACATACGGCCGAAATAACGTATAATATGCAGTGAATCGACGAAATGTTCGATGATGGCTCCCCATAAGACGGGAATTTCGACTCCTATATAATAATAATAATAATAATCGTAAAAATTCGTATAAATGTAGTAATGTTCGGCCGACACTATTGGCCGGCACTACGTTACTTACTCGGAGATTCGTCGCACTCGTCGAGAGATGCTAAAATCGAAAAATATCCGTATATATATATATATGTGAAAAATTAATAGTAATATACATAAATCATAATATATATATATAACGTACGCGTATTTTAGACGAACAGCGTAATCTATAACGTGTCGAATCGTATACGTTTTATTTACAAACGATAGCACGTCATATCGTACAGGCGGTGATAAGATGTGTGTGGAGGAAAAAAAAAACGTGTATATAATATATATTTTGTGTTTTTTTTTTTTTTTTTACACGTATATGTTGTATATTTACAGCCGATAACGCGTTTAAACGGGGACACGACGTTTTTTACGCGCACGTCATCTCTTTAAACTACGTATCGAATTATCGTCTGTCATTTGTTTTCCAAAGATTATACGGGTCTGTTTTACTTGTTTTTTTTTTTTCACATAATATATACCTATTTTTTTCATTATTATTATTATTATTATTATTTTCCCTACTCCTCGGCCGACCGATAAACAGATAATCAAAAATTCGTCGGCTATATTATTATATATTATGTGTGTATGTGTTATATATTATACAGGCGTTACTCTCTCTCTCTCTATCTATCTCTATCTATCTATCTCTCTGGGCGTGTAAATCTTCGGATATTTTTTTTTTTTCCGCTTCGTCACCTATCGCGCCACGGCAACCCGACTATAACTCTGTAGCAATGGAAAACGAGAAAATATAATATACAACGTCTCTCATTATTTTACGTTTTTTTTTTTTTTTTTTTTTCTTCTTCTTTCCTCTCCCTCCCTCCCTCCCCCCCCGCCCCCTTCCACGTCCTTCCGCACGCCCCCGCCGTCGTCGTACGCGTTACGTTTATATTTACGCGTTTTGTGTTTGCATCATTAAAGAGTGACAAGAGAGCTGAAATGGTTGTTTACAGTGTTAAGGTCGGGGACGGACCGGGCGGCGAGTGATTTGACATCCTTAATGTCCGTTATCCTCCCGTTCTCTATACACACACGCATACACACGTATAATATATAACCTGATATTAAGGAACGTTCTAATGACGTCTCCGGGGTCTCGGCACCCTGTAATTCCTCATTCAATACGCTCGACACGCCCGACGGACGCTATTTCACCTACATAATTTATAGGCGTTTTTAATTTTATTTATAAAAGCGTGTAAAAAAAAAAAAAATAATAATAATAATAATAGAAAAAAAAAAAACAATTTATTAATTACACGATATGTCACGCAGGAAACACGATTGGCGAAGTAAAAAAAATAAATAATAATAATAATAATAAATAAAAATGTTTTTTTTTTTTTTCACCGTTAAACGACGTCAATACGTATATATATATATAGTTATATACGGCGCATACATAGGGTGACCGTATTTCAAAAATTATAAAAAATGGGACATACATATCTCCACCCCCCCCCCAAATGGTATTCGTATCACTGACTTAATTAAGTTAATAAAAAAAAAACCGTCATTCGCGTAAATCGTACACAAAAAATCGAGAAATTGCTTTGTTATTCCATAGATTATAAAAAACGTGACACATTCATTTTGATTTTATTCGGTGTATACCTATCTACGATGATTTTAATTTTTATGAAAATCTAAAATCTGTGTCCAGAGATATTATAGTAGGTAAGTAGGTACCTAATTAAAATTGTCCAACAACACTTTTAACAAATCGATATAATTGAATTTTGACATTGTTTATGTATTCACTATATATATATAATAAGAGTAAAATGCAAATTGTATACAATAATGTTTGTTGCTCACTTAAGATGACATCATAATGTCTAACAAACGCAAGGAGTCTCGACGTGCACAAATAGATTGAACAAATATTATGTAATACGTAGACAATAATGATCTGTGTATTATGTTTAGATACAAATCGTATATTACAGCTATTATCTTTTAGAATATCGAAACAATTTCAATCGGAATAACGAGCATATGTGTCCATATCTGTCGATGATACAATTAATATAATATAATTTAATTTTCTCGTTTGGCCAATAAATTGTATTTTGTTCGTTCCAAAAGTGTTTTGCATTAAATGTATCTACCTGCAGATTAACAAAAACACGTAATTTAGGGGATATTATACCCGTTTACATCTAAAAAAAAAAAAATAAAAATCTCATATTTCCATAAGTCCATTTGCACATAAAAATTAAAATTTCAAAATACTCGTTTGTGCCAAAAGAAAAATATTGTATTTAAACCTGGCCCGTTCGCACTAAATATATTATCTAAACATATTTTTTAATTCAACCCCTAACTTGGATACTGCAGGACGTCGTGTTTTACAACAAATCGAGGAGAGGGGGAATTATACTTGGGTGACAATAGGTGGTATTACAAGGACAATTTCTGAAATTATTATTATAAACAATATTATTATTCAAGAATGGAGTTTGTATTCCGTTATGTTTTAATATGTTTCATTAGATGGACAGATTTCTACCATACTTTTTATTTATGATTTTTTCGTTATTTTATAAAATGTATTGTTTTATTAATCTTAAGTGATAATTGTTCATATTAATAATATTTTATGACCTTACAAATGTATCCCTTAAGCATCGAATGATTTGAAATTTCCCGTCAATATACTTATTATATATGGATACCAACATTTCGAAAATACCTCACCTATTAATTTATAATAATTTAAATCTAACCAATATATACTTTTATGGCACGACGATTCAGTGGTTAACGATGTTTTGTGAGAGTGGTACAAAAGTATTGAAATCGAATTTATTGTGAAATTACAAAATGTTTCATATTTATTATATTAATCGCATAAACACGATCAAATTTATAGTTTGTAAATGTTAATTAAATTTTTTTTTTCGTTTCTTATTTCTTTAGAAAAATTATTGTTCATAAATGTTATCAAAAACAAAAATGCTACGATAATTAATATAAAGTTTTCCTTTATATATTGCAAAAACCTAGATAATTTAACTATAAATACTGATTACCAAGCAAAACAGTTTTAATTGTATACGAATATATGAAAAAAAAAATACAAAGTTTTTAATTATATATTATTATACATAAAATAATGTAAAAACAAAAATTAGGTAAGTTAATAAACTTGAAGGAACGTTTAACATATCAAAAACACTCTGTGGTTTGTTTTTTATAATATTTTTGGCTTTTGTTTAATATTATATTATATAATAGGTATCGGGTACCTATATATAAAGTATTTATTATTACACTGTACCTATCGGATAAAAGGATATTTTTTAAATTATTTGATTTATAGTTTTGCTGAAATTTTTCTCGTTATCGACCCTTTGAAAATCTTAAGTAAAATACCTGTGATGTAGTAAAAATTAGTAGATGTTTAAGATTTTTTTTTTGTTTTTTTTTTCCAGAGTTAAAATTAACATTTAACGTGACTGTATTAACTCGATCGTTGATCATTACCTATACGTATGTACTTTTGACAAACTTAACTCATAAACCTACTAGTTCATAGCAAGTTAAAAAAGAAATAAAAAATGAAAAAATAACTTTGCCCGCTTTCGGGGTGGAGTATGTAATGAAAACCGCATAAACGAATCCTGCAGTGGTATACTGTATTTTTGAACGGCAACGAGGCATTTGAACGGGTTACATTTTAATGAGAACGAAACCCACGGTCCTTACATTATGCATTGACAACTAAACCGACACGTATACGTATACTGTATAATATTATATGTAACATTTTGTAAACGATTTTAGCACTATTTTTCCACTGGCCACTGTTTTCAATACAAGTACTATATAATATAATAATTAGTGATGTTACGAACTGTTCGATTTTCGAACCGAACTAAACACAAAATAGTTCAGTTCGAATATCGAACCTGGGAAAAAGAATTTGAAACTAATTTGTCGAAAAACGATAAAAAGAAATGGAAAAATGTGAAATCCTTCTTTACTCAGACTTAAAATTATGTTTAAGAGGCACCTACTTAATACATTTTTATGCGAATATACATAATTAATAAAAAAAAAAATGGTAATTTATGTTATTGTATTTTTGTATGAAGTTCGGTTCGGGTTCGATATTTTAATTGAATAGTTCGGTTCGGTTCGGGTTCGAATAAAAAATTGAATAGTTCGGTTCGTTTAAAATTTTAAAAAGTTCGGTTCGACATCAAAAATCTGGGTTCGTAACATCACTAATAATAATATATACGTATGGGTTTTTTCTTTCTCCGTCACATCGCGTAGGTACCTACACTACGGCCCGGAAACGTACGAATATATGAAATGATAATACGGTCACGTACGTCTCGTGTGCGTTATATATACATACGCACTATATAAACACTACGAGTCTATACTAATACAATAAAATTTAGACCAACGGTGGACCGTAAAAATTGTTGCGAATCTCGTTATGCCGCGTCGACTGACGGAAAACAGAAAACGCGTACACGTAAGAAGTATATGCGAGTCCATAATAATAATATAATATAATACTATTATCGAGCACTGTGGGTATTTTTATTTTTATTATTATTATTATTATTATTATTATTATTATTTTTTTTTTTTTTCCTGTTCACGTTGCCCACCGGAGAATTTCACGTTGCGCTTCCGACATTATATTAATACATAAATCATAGTCATTAACGGCTAGTGGTGCAGCTCGTGATGACTCGGCGCATATCCGACGACGACTGGAGATCGTGCTGTGAAGTTTATCTTTCTGTGTCGAAAAAATAAATAAGAAAAATTCATAGTCATCACTACTACCGCGCGGCCGACATCCAAAACCACATATTTCCACCTATATAATATAATACGCTCGCTTTCTATATATAAAATGTATGTACATATATATATATATATATATATATACACACATATATACGACTATAATGTTATACATAGGTATATAAGCCGTTAGAAAACGAATAAGTTCCCTTTTAAACGCTGTCATCGCGTTTCGACGCTGTCATTACCTCATTTTGATATCCATTTTTTTTTTTTTTTTTTTTTTTTCTCAACCGTCAGGCCCTCCCTAGTACCTATGTGTTTTATATTATACGTTACAATAGTATAATATGCGCATTGGTCTCAAACGGCCGACATAATACACAAATCATTTTATACATTTATATTAATTCGGACATTCGGGCACCTGCAGCACCCTATATAATGTTCATCAAAAAAAAAACAGACGATCTGCAACATTTCGGATCACTGGCAGGCTCGGTTTCATACGTGTGCCTATATACTATATAATGTAGTAAAACAGATGGAATATTGAGAGTTTAACGGTTATAAAACAAACAAAAAAAATCGTGATTTTATTCACGTTAAAATGTTTTTTTTTTTTTTTTTGCCAATTTATTATGGAGTTACGCATGAAGAGAACGTTATAATACCATCCATTTAGAAGGGAAGCCCAGCGGGCGGTTTTTAAGAAGTTTTTTGAATAACGCGAATTTGACAATTGAAAAAAATGTTCAAATGCAATCGAAAAATAGTATCATATATATCTGTATCACTTTTATTGTCGTGCAACCACGACATTTGTTTAAAATCTACCTGTGGCTTACTCAACTCAGTTCGATCAAATACATTGTCATAAAAGAGAAATAATTACACTAAATTAAAGACAATAACATAAACTAAAACCAAACGTAGAGTTTTTCTTCGATAAGTTTATTTAAACATTTAAAATTTGTGATTGAAAAACGTCAAATTTCCAAATTTTCAAATTCAAGAGAAAATCCTTTTTAACTAAAAATACTTTATATTCGTCCACATTCAATATTTTTATCTATTATATTCTATTTAAATTGTAAAACTACGATAACTAGGTGACAAGTTTTACTTAATTACTTATTATTACTAAATTACTTTAAAAATATATTTAAACATATTGAAGTTGTAGGATTTCTCGAAATTTCACGAAAATTTCCTATAAAAAAATCCCTTTAAAATTGGTTGTACGATATCCTCTTAATATTAATTTATTACTAAGAATATTATATCACACATAGAATGATTTATATAGGCCAATATTTTGGAAACCTTTAGGTTGTTAACTTTTAAGAGCGAATACATTGAGATGGTTCATGCATGTATTACAAGTGCAAGTTACAGAAACAGTAAGATTAGTAAAGGGAATGTATATGGAAGGAAAACTGGAAGAGAGAAACCGAAAAAGGGATTAAGGGATGTACTAGAAAGTGTTTTGAGGTCGATAAGTGTATAAGTGAATAGGATGCAGGAGATCGAGTTAAGTGACAGTGTCGGACTAGGGTGGCTGGCCCTAAATAGTCGGGAGAATAGGTGTAGAACAAAAAAATAAAAATAATATTTTTCATAATGTAAATTAAAGTGTGGAAAATGGATACAGAAATTAAAAATGATGTAAGTAGAAATAATATAATAAAATTATATTTCTAATTCTCGAATTTTCAGTGTAATTTGAAACATATTTAAATTAATATAATAATAATACAATGTACTCGTATTTATCATAACGTATACTAATGTGTGAAAAAAGGATAACACAAAAACTAAAAGGCCCGAAAAATATAATATATATATTATATATTGATTATATTATTTAATTTTGTTAACCTTATACAGGTAATTGAAATAGATGGTCGATAATTATATTTATTTTTTATGGTAATAATAATAATATACCTATTTAATCGTGTAACAAACCAAGGGGTGAGAATGAGCATCAATTAGTTAATAAGAAAAAGTTAAGTTGACAATTCGAGTTATTGTGAAATATTGATCTTAACTTAGTTAATTTGATATACTGTAAGCGCTTATAAAACTATTTGATTTAAACAATTTGTAAGTTAATAATGATAATAATATAACAATATATATATAATACAAGTTAATAATCAATTTTAAAGTAGATATCTATATTGAAAAAAAAAACCTATTCACTCTAGAAACAAATTTATTAGTACCTACCTAGAAAAATTTTATCATCAATTATTTTTTTTGGAAATACACCGAAAAATTAAACCCATATCTAATTATTTTTGATAACCGTTCATATATAATCTTAAATTGAATTTTATTGTAATATAATATTACTATATGAATAAAATAAAAAAAAAAAAAAAATGTTAAATCTACAACATAGGTTGTACGCTTCAATGATGAACAAATTGGTAATATTTTTTAACTTTATAACCGTTTAAAATGTACTCTTTCAACTGAATTACCTTTAGCTGGTTAATTCTGTCGTTAACGTTGCCCAACTTTGCTAATTAGTTAGATCATTACACACACGAAACCGTCTCCGTATTATATGATATGACATATTGAAACATTTCGGTTTTTATCCCCTCATATATTATAATTTATATAAAAAAAAATTTTTAAAAAAATACTATACGCAGACACTACGTACAGTATAATATTTTTTTAGAGCCAGGGTCTGTCAGACAGAACTCATCGTGCCGTAATGACTACCATTGAGCCACATGTTTTATTTTTATAATGACACGCATTCTTTTCATTACACGCATATATTATAAATTATAAATTGTACACACACGAGCACATCTTTCTCTCCATCCCGTTTGTTATTAATATATATTATATTCAAATTATTAGATTTAAAAATATATACCTACCTTATTTTTTTTACCACGACGAAAACACGGGGGGACAATGGTATAGATTATCTCTGTCCCGCTGATCGTGACACTCGTTCGCTCTGAAACGGTTCTGAACGGGAGTGATGATTGGGAATTATTAAAATGTTTACATAATTCAATATTTTGATTCCTATCTAATACATAGAATATCATAAGAAATTATAAATATAATTTTAGTTTCCGGTAAGTGTATCCGTTAAAATCGGCAATATTCGTAAAAAATACCTTTAATATATTTTTGAGATGCGGTTTAATCAGTCAGCGCGGATCGGAACTTAACGCTCTAAAAATGTACTGAAAATGCATGCAGTTATGCATCGAAATAATGAAAAAACCCGGTCATTAAGGAGGGATAGAAGCACTTATAGTGGAATATATGTTGTATGTATTTGAAAGCATATACAATACTATTCCGAGTGATGAAACATACATGTATTCTCTAAATTATTATTTATTTAGTATATTTATAAATTCAGTGTAAGAATCAATAGAACACACTTAGTGTACCGTACGATTAACTCCATATATCATTTTCAAGTGTTTAAATCTAAAATAACTCAAAATACACAATGCCTATAATAATGATCAAAAATTGGAAAAACTAATTTCAAAAATTTCATTACGTTAATATGATACCCAAAATACATTATTGTTCGATGTAAACTCATGAGGTTTCAAAATCGATTTTGCCTGTTCATTATGGTCATCATTTTATATTGAAATAATACATTTTGCCCGAAAACCTTAAATACATATAAGAACAATAAAATTATGATGTACGAAGTTCATGATTTAAGTTTTTTGTTTTGCTCAATGATTTAAACTGCAAACATTTTCGTTTTATTTTCTTTAACCTGATATATATATATATATATATATATATATATATATAATATATATATATATATGTGTGCATAAAACGGTGGTAGAATTAGAATTTTTATTCAATGATTAGATTTTTATAAAGTATTTTAAATTTCAATTATATTAAGATGAGAAATAGTAAATATATATACTGACACGACAACAATATTGCTCAGGACATCCACAATTCTGCAACTGCAGATGCTTTATGTCGTAACACAAGAATAAAATTTCAACTTGGAGTAATCGTTTAAATAAAACTAAGCTATGCACTGAACCTATAAATCCATCATTATCTTAGGCAAACTAATATACATATTAAATTACAATAAAAAAAAAAAAAAAAAAAAAACCATTAATATTTTGCACCAATTTAATAATAATTGTGTGAAACGAACAACCGAAGTTGTTAAAATACATATTATAACAAAGACCGTTTCAAGACGTCATGCACACAATAGCATAACGCGTGGATATCTCAAATCAATCATATCTCATTGAATAATGGATGTAAAAACATTGTACATATGCCATCGCATTCTTATAATTATTATTAATAACATAAATATATAGGTATATTTTTATTAAAAAAAAATTTTTTTTTTCAAGTTGTACCAATTTAAATTAATATTTGTTGAAGTATGATGATATTTTCAATTATCCGACTTTGGGACATGATAACAAATAACGCGGAACCTTACGCATCAAAAATTAATGCCGAAAAAAATCAATTTTTTCAAATAGTTTCAATTTTCCAACATGGCAGCCGATGAGGCGGTTTCCTAGTCCTGTCACTATTAAACTACTATTAATAAATCATCGTGCCATGGAAAAAAAAAACCTCAAATGAAACGTTCGATTTAATATAACGAAATATGTAAAAAAAAATTAATGATAATCTTATACTATATAAGATTATTCTTATACATATATATATATATATATATATATATGTATATATGCATATATATATGTGTGTGTGTGTGTGTGTGTGTATAAATATAACGTTCACTTGTCACCTCAAGAATTCCCATGTTCGTCAAGTGGTTAAACGGCGTGACCACGCATTTTCAGGGCACACGGAACACATCACTAAAAAGTGTATGGATTTCCACACAATTTATATTACACCACGACGCTTTTCATAGCAAACCGTTACAAGGCTATTTTTAGTATAATATTATAATCTAATATTTTTAAAACGGCCTTAAAGAGTTATGACTAGAGCGGATGTTGATAACATTTGCATTTTTTTTTTATTTTTGAACGTCTTAGGTGATGCTTTACTAGCTATAAAAATGTGATTCAATAACATACGAATCTAAATGACTATAATTCAGATTTTCATTTTCTAACATTTTTTGGCTTTTTATTTTTTAGTGCCTTTTTTGACATTTTAAGGTATTTTTTTGTAATTTTAGTTAATTTTATATATATTTTTAAAAATTTTAGTGATACAAAACTCATGAGTCTACTATGTTATTTTACATAATATACCTATATTTTTTACTTGCAATTTAACATTTTTGGATATATTTTAGTTTTAAAAATGTATATAACACCGTAAAAAGTTCGAGAAAAACTGCTAATAAGATATATACCTAAAATACGACATATAAATATAATACATATACCTAAATCAATATATAACGTCAGTTATTGAAACAATTTAAAAATTATTTTTTTATGGTTTTAAATTATAAATCGAATTTATTACCGGCATTTTATAGGTTTTTAGGGCATCTTTCATGTTTTTTAGGTCATAAATGCATTTTTATACTAGGTTTTATAGGACATCAACATGCGGGCCCTATTTATGATCAATCACGAAACAACATAATCAGCACAGAAATGCAGGGAACACATGAGCACGAGAACAAGTTTCACGTTAATTTCCCGAAAATTGATTTTATCATTGCAAACAAATTTTCAACGATACCTTTTCACATTTTTATATCAACTTACAGACTTATAAATACGAAACAAAAATACAAATGATTGATAAATTAACGATTACCGTATACAGTGTCTTGCGTTGACATTTTTCAATATATTTAATTTTAAAGATATTTTATAGTTATTAAAAATAGATTTTAAAACAACTGACATAAAATGTATTTGAATGCACATATTATACGGAAAACTGCTGCTTCGCGTAGGGCGTTAGTCATATGTTATTTTATAAAAAATAATGTTCATCTTTCTACGATATTTATAGATATGATATTAGTAGGTATGTAATAATTTAAATAACGTTATATATATATAAATATATATATATATTTAAGTAAATTAAAATACTAACAACAAAATAAGAAGCAAGTATAGAGTTGGATGCACTTTGCTCATTATGTAAGATACTAGATGTGTACAATTAGAAAACAATAATAAATCATTGTATTCTATAAAACGATTTTAAATGGAGCTCGTTGTACCTATACTTATGAAACTGTCTAAATTTGTTTGAAATTTTCTAAAAATAAAATACACATACATAATCCCTTTTAAAACTTAGCATATTAACATCCATTAAAAAAAATTACACTATAAAAAATTAATTCTTATTAGTTATCTTTAATTAATCTAAAAACCTTCAAATAAATAGTTAATACAGTTAATTTTATCTCACTGGTTTTAAAGTTAAAATAGAAAACCATATTAACCTATCTTGATTAAAAAAAAATATATATATATATATTAATTTATTTTCTATTAGAAACTAAATTTTAGGTATTTAAATTTTTAAATAATTTAAAAAAGTGTAATACATTCGATTAAATTTTACATTTTTTAAATACAATTTTAATATATATATATATATATTCACACACACATTTAAAATAAAATTTAACAAAATGTAAATCAATTTTTCTGAAACTTAAACTTTATGTTTATTATAAACTATAACAAAAATTTTTTTTTTAAATACCAACCTAAACCTAACCTAACTAATTTTTCATTTGATGTGGATAATTGAAACGAAAAAAAATAAAACGAAACAATTTAAGTATAAATATTTTTTTCTAATGGATGAACTTACAGAATAAAAAATTTGTATTAGAACATGAAAATGTTGAGACTAAAAATGATATTATTTTGTTGAAAATAGTACACACTTTTACACAACAATGTCATAATTAATTATATTTATAAATATTTTTAAGTTTTTTGGTTAATCTAGAAAACCATTAGATAATTTTACAGAAAATGTTAACATAAAGTATATCAATCGTCATATCATTTTCTCTCTGCTGTAAACACAATATTTAAAATAAGTGGTTTTAAAAAATCATGTTCAAAATTTTAAATATAAATAAGTAATATAATATGTAAGAACAACTTACAAAACGCCAACATTAATCAACTTTAATTTCAAAACTTTACGAGTACCTATTTTATACTTTCTAACTTCTACTAGGTATAGATTGAAAAATAAAAAAGGTGTCCCGAATACTTTGAAAATTAACTATTATATTTGAATTTTGATCAAAATATGTTAACAAAATAACGAGACAACCTTTGACACCCATTGTTTTAACTTGATTATTGAAATTAAAAAATTTTGAACTAATTAGCAATTAGAGTACAGATTTCGATAAAATTAACAGCACTGATAATATGACCTTCATAGTTACTTTACCCAAAAATTATTTTTATGTGAATAAATATACGGAGTGGTAAAATTTTTCGTACATTGTCAATTTTAGTATTATGATAATATATAAATATTATGACACCTATTTTACCTATATGCTTATACTTACAACAATCGTATGACTAATTATATATCTATATATAATAATATTATGTTGACTGTCTATTTTAAATTATAAATCATACTCGTATTTATCCAAATTTTGTTTTTTCCTAATTGTTCTTGTAATGAGATAAAAATACATATATTGCTTTTTTCAATAAGCTTTTTCATCGTTTACTGATTTTACTTGCTATTTCCCCGTGACTCTTTATGCACTTTTGCTTTTTCCGAACACCACCTGCACGCACTGCAGGTACCTACTAATAAATATATAAAATACTTTTTTATTATTACCTAGGTACCTATATATGGACAGTTTTTTGAATACATCTTTAAAGTACCCGTACTTAAATATTTATGTTATTAAAACCATATTTTACAATAGACTGATTATTATTATCATAATATTATATTTTCAGCTCTATATAGTAATACGAATATTATTACGATCTGTTAAGATATTTCGTAAATTTTGGCATGAACAGCGGAACCGTTGTTATTATGATTTCTTGTCGCGTAGTCTATGTCTTCGAGTCGCGTCAAATATATAGTCATTGTCATTTGACGGAATAGTCGGCGAACGTTGTAAATAATTACATTGCGAACATGAGACAATAACAAATAAATCATCCGAATGTCAGTGATAATGAAAAAATTAAAATGGCCGAATACGACTCCGATAAATTTTACACTTTAAATGTTAATATTAAAGACAAAATAAAACTAGCGTCCAAAACCATTTGGGTGAAAACGATAATTATTGTTATCGTTATTATCACGGTATTATTAATATGTATAATTATTTCAGAATTTCAATTAAGCTATTAATCGTTAATCTCAATTATTATTATAAGAACTACAACGATTCCGATATTGCAGCTGTAGCAATGACGCCGTGGTTTAAGATTCTAAATTCTGGAAATACATTTTTTGTATTTTTACCAAAAAAAAATATTAAGTACTAATTTTAAAAAATGTAATGAAAATACATACAATTCTAACCAAATACTACAATGTATACTAACTATTGGGTAACCAGTTAAATAACCAATTTTATTATCAAGATTAAAGATATAATAAGAGATGGATTTTCTAAAATAGAAATATAATGTAATTTTTGGTTCTTCGATTAGAAAGATAAGATAGTTCATTCAATTTATTAAAATCTATTAATTGTAAAAGTTGTGATCGTTTTTCCCGCACAACATAATTTTGTACATAAAATGGTACCGGATCCGCGCCCCTTCAGGGACTGAAACAACAACATAAAATCGAAAAATACCAATTTTATTATGTAAAATCTAGTAAAACAAAATAAAATATTTATATATATACCATTTTTTGGTCATTTTACCACGTTAAAAATTTAGTGCTAATTTCAAAACTCTTGCATTAAGTATATTTGTTTGAATTTTTTAACAAAAACCAATTTTCCCAAATACATTTATTTTGTACAATTGTCCGTGGTTTTCCATCATACCTAGGAAAACTACCAACCGAGGAATTTGAAAAAAGACCATTTTAAAGGACGAAATTATATAATCCACTTAGCTCGTCGTCTAAAAATATTAATTTAGTTTTTAAAATATATTTTATATATCCTTAATAAAGATTCTATTTATATATAAATATACCAGCTGAGTTATAAGGCTTAATAAAAACAAAAATAAATATTATAATTTATGGATGGATACCAATTTCTTCCACTTCACTTCCCTTCCCTTCTTTTCCCTTCCCCCTTATAAAGGTCGAATTTTAAAATTTTAAAAAAATAGTGGATGTCTATATGTCATTAAAGGAGTATTCTCTGAAAATGTTCATCTTTCTGCGGCCAGTTGAACAAAAGTGTAAAGCCACTTCCCCTTTTCTACCCCTTAAAGGTCGAGTTTCAAAAAAATAATTATAGTCCATTATACTCGGTGGATCCTGACAAATCCATTAAAATCGGTCGAGTAGTTCTCGAGATTACTTCGGACACACATTACGTCTTTATATTTTATTACGGGTCAACCTATTCCCACCGTATCCCTAGAGGTTCTAGGGATGTGTGGCCCCTACAATATTTTTTCCAGATATATGTACCAACTACCTAGTTTGGTTGAAATTGTCTGGAGCGATTCAGAGTTATGGTTGAACATGAACTCTTTTTATGAAATGAAAATTTTACGAATTCCTAAAATAAACGACCACAATGCAAAATTATATATTTATGATACCATAATATTAATCGTTCATTTTTAAAATTCACATAAACATATTTCAATATTGATAAGATTTTAATTTTTCATAAAACTCTCTGAAAATTTCCGTGCCGACATATGAACACACGTATGAAATTAGACGTGTTGAAATTAGTTTCCATTGTTTTCGTACTAATCATACCCCTATCAAAACGGTGTGCCGTTTCAAAGTTTCACCGCGTTCAACGTGCACAGATCTGTCGTAGAATTTATAAGTTTTTCTGTGCGTTAAATACGCAAAAGAGAAGCTGTTAAATACATTCCGTACAAACGAATTTTTATGTGGCCCGTAATTTCCCTGTACATACATGTGTACTGCCCGCATGCTTGTGTGCCGTGTTAGAAGATAAAACCTTACATTTGCGCACCACTCTGCAGTTATCTATATGGTAATTAGGTATAAATCTCCTTGTGATCGAATCCTGTTTTCGAATTAAACTTTAAACGGATTCCACATACGACTTTCATGGCCTTAAACTTGGAAAATCACGAGCCGGGTGGAGCTTTGACCCGGCAAGTGTGAATACATTTTTTGTGAAATTTTTTCCCGAACGCTCCTTGCAGTGTAATACACCAATTTATATTATATATATTTTCCTTCCCTTATATTTGTTAACATCGTATCATCGACTTTCCACTTTCAAATGACAACCTATGATTTAAATTATAAATTCTCAAGGAGTACCTATATTTTTACAAGAATTTTCACGTTACACGAGTAATACACGTTCTTATAGGTAATTAATTCGATAATTTCCATACGATATCGCCAAAAGTTGAACGATATCACCATCTGAAATTATACCGTTGCCCATCGCTATAGTAATTACCTCGTGTACATTTCATTAAATTCTGAACTGCCAGTCTAATTAATTATATTACTAAATATACTACTCTATATATATAGGACTCTGATTAAAATGTGAAATTTTTACATTGATGATGGATGATGTCGTTCGTTCGTGAATAGTTCGCAAATGGTTTTCCATTACCTAATACTTTAGGATCATAAAGGATCATAATATTATAGTAACTTCGAAATTACAGTATTTCAAATATTCAAAAATAGTGAATTTTCTGTATAAAATACGGTAGGAATATATATGATGTTTCCGTAATGTATCCATTGTTGTAAGACATCCTTATATATATTGACATTAAGGATAATTTAAACATTTTATAAAGTGAATGATATAGGCGCAACTATAGAAGGTACCTACTTTTAAATTAGGAATCTATAGGATTTTAGCTCTCTCCCAAATTGATTTAAAAATGAATAACAAATACATTTTTTATAACTATTATATTTTGCCATATTCATGATTATATTAATTGCATGTTGTTTAAGAATGAGGATCAGCAGATATAAATATTATTAATTATAATATTTAGCTTTAATTCGGGTGATATGAGCATGCGAATGATGTGATCATGGTATAACCGCAAAATATACAGAAATGAATTACCCGACTTTTTAAATCGCGGCAGATATTCCTATCCTTGGCAATACTATTGCGTATTAATGTGACTTATCAAAAATCGTTGAAGTAAATATTTAAATATTTTTTTATGTTTAAATTCGTATAGAATTTATCAAACACTAAAACCATTCAGTGTCTTTGAAACATGTTAGTATATCTCCCGAAACTTGTTTTACCTCATTTTCAATAGGTAATACAGCCTTATTTATATCGCGTGTCTTAGTGAATGGGCTTAGAATTTAGATCCATCCCGTTTGGATATATAATAGAGTAATATAGATGCGGTGTTCCCTATATCGACTATGTAAGTCATTTGAAGCTCAACACGGTTAGGTTGGCAAACCGTGCCAAGAGGCGTTAAGCATTACTTTTAAGAGAACGCCATACACGCATGGCGTCCTCTATAAAAAATATAATTGGAAATATAGCAAAATTATACAACGTAGAATTTAAATTATGGAATTTTCGTTAAATTTAGAGCTTAAACGCCAGCTATTATAAAATTTAATGAGAAGAATAATATTGAGTGAACTTCGTCGGCTTTTTGTAAAATATTGTCTGAAAAAAAAGTTACGGCAATTTTAGTTATTGATATTTTTAAATAGTTTTAACTTTTTTGTCAAACGATATTTTATAAAAAGCCGAAGCGGTTTACTCGAAAATATTCCTCTTTTTAAATTTTGTAATAGGTGTTTAAACTCTAAATTTAACCTAAACGCCAAAATTTCAATTCTGCGTAATGTGATTCTGCTATACTAGCTGTGAAAAAGACGGATGCTACAAAAATTCGGGTATAATGTCCTCTTAACATAGATATTGTGTTTTGCACTGAAGGTGGTAATTATTTGTTACTGAAATACCTGTGTATTTGTTCTTGTTTATTTCACGTTTTTTTTTTTTTTTACTAGATCTTTATAAAAATTAAAATTGTAGACTTAACCGAATAAAATCAAAACAAATTTGTCACATTTGTATAATTTGTTGAAAAATAACTGTCTTCTTGTTGTTCATTTGCCGTTTCTCAAATCAATTTCTTGATTTTTGTGTACAATTTAGGCGAATGACCGTTTTTTTATTCATTTAATTTGTAAAATTAAGTTAAAATAATAATGCAAATACCGTTGGGGGGGGGGAGAGGGAAAGTGTGTCCCGTTATATTATATTCACTGAACATATGGAATTATTTACAAATTTAAGAGACAGTATAAAGTCTTCAAGTTTGTATGCTAATACACGACCACTATCTTACCCTATATGGACTATATCGAATATTCTTGTGTTCTCAAACTTCGAGTATATACGTATATGGGCACATACCTTTCCAGTGTTTACCTATATCCATGATCGATTAACTGACTTCTATCACGCCTACGTCTGAATGTGGTTTTCTTTTCGTCATATTTAAACTTTTATTTTCATGTTGTTCGATGCACATTGGAATCGTCGCGATAATTAGTAATGAATATAAGAAATAAAATATTTATAGGTATTACGCAATCGTAAATTCTCTATTATTCCGTTTTCTTTTTCAGTTTCCAATACCGTACACAACTGTCAAACCGTGTCTTTTATATTAATTGACTGCTGCAGGTATACATAATATAATATATGATGGTCGTCCTCCGCACTATATTTTACCCCTCTGTGGATCCGTCTATTATCCCACTTAGTGTGTATAGGCTGTTACGGTGAAAAGTAAGTATTAAGTGCACAATACAAAGTATATATTTCAAAAAATAAAAAAACCAAATCGAAAAAAATAAAATAAAAATGAAAGAAAACAATATAAGTACCGTACAAACACGCGGAGGGATCATCTCACCTCGCCAAGTGCAACATTTATTGTCGGCGGTGGCGCTCGGAACCGCGTCATTGTCAAAAATTAGAATAGGAAGAGCGAGGTTCAACGACTTCAATTGTTGTTTATTAAACATACTATAATACGAGAAAATATACACGAAAGGCGGCGCCGCCGTGGATTTTCATTCAACGATTTAATAAATACAGTATATAATACAGGTGGGGTACAGGGTTATTATTGTGTTTTTGTGTACTACTTTTACTACTATATATGTTATTATTATTATTATTATTACCGGCTACTATAATAAAACTACTCGTAGTGCACTTGTAAATACCATATTGTCCTATACAGGGTGGTTATTTTAACAGAAAACTATCGACATTTTCGTCGTCCTTTCCGGAACTTTACATTTTCATATTAGTGGTCGTGAAATGTTCAACCTTTCCGATATACTCCCAATCCCAATCAATATAAATCGTACGGATTTAATGCGGTTCAATCCTTAAACAGTTTTTAATTTCAGAAACGTGAATATTTTTAAAAACATTCTATGAGTGGAAAAATGTTCGGAATATCTCTTAAACGTCTGCAACAGCAGTGTGTGGACACTGAGTAGAAATTCGCTCAAAGTATAGGGCAGTCACGGAGAGCACGCAGAGCTAATCCGGCCAGACCAGTCTGTGGCCCGTGTACATTTTATGGAAAATAATTCTCTCTGTATATATTTGGCGAGCGTATGCGAGTCGTTGCCAACACTTCGTGCGCATCATGTCGGACCGAAAACGCATTACAGCTGCAGTTGTAGTGTGATGCATTTTCATTAACTCCCGTCGGCTTTTTCGGAGTATTATCCATCCCCGCTCCACTATTTTTATTTTTTTTATTCTCTTAATTATTCATCATTCATCCGGCATTGAAGATTATTCGACTTTCTGCCCAAACTTCTTCAATACTTACTTCCAATGCTCGCATGTAATCGCCGTTCAGCGCGCATGTATCTATAGTAATTTTATTATTTATTCACACAGTTCAGCAGTAGACGTTTCGAGAAGTCCTAGTAATTTGTAAGTTTTCACCTTGTCCCGAAAAATATCGTACATCGTAGAAATAATTCAAAAACAAAAATACCGGTGCTCTATATTAAATATATTTGATACTATGTGTGAATAGATCTAGATTAGTCTGTAGCTATATATCTTTGTGTACATTTCATATCATTGTTTACTCTAACTGGTATACCTATCTAGGGTTTTTTAAGTAACAGAAACTATGGACTTAATCTAGGTGTTGTATACACTGCTAGACCGAATTCAGATCTAGTAGTAGTTAAAAAAACGATAGGGTTAATTTAAAATACCTCCAATTTTCTTTGAATTATTTCTAAGTAACATCATCGCGTCAATATAATATTATATAATATACTATTCTTGAACACGGTAAACTCCGAAAATGTTGACAGTTGTTTTGACTATTGTGGTCACCTTTACAAGACGGTTTTAACGGATTATTCAACTGGGTGAATATATCTAAATTAACTTCTCTGTATAAAATATTAATATGCGTTCCCATGATCCCTCCCATTTCATTAATAGTGTATGATTTTCCTATCCATCGATAGCAATGTTTCTCCCGTCACAGTATCCTAGAATTTATAATATTGACAGTACTACGTATAAATTAGCACATAAATCGCTAACTTCTGCTGGTGAAAATGGTTGCCAGAATATTAAACATAGATAACATATCGTCTATGAAAGTCATCAACTGGAATGTGTCAAGCACAATATTCCAAGTTTCGCAGGTTTTGTAATAAATATTCCTCATCTTTTTCACCAATTCCGATCATCGTATCCTCCTGGACTTTCTGATATATCTCCAATAATCCTTCTCTAACATAAAAATATTTTGTTTTTTTAAAAATGTATATCAATAATATTATACAGAACACGCAGAAGATTATATATAATAATATATTATATGTCTTAATATATACGTGGGGGAAAAAAATTACTTTTTCATAACAATATCTTGACGTTGACCTAGCTCCTCGGTATCTAATTAAAATCCTATAAATGTTTTCTTAAATTCCGAGTTTTATCTCAAAAATATTGGACCTGGCTTTTTTCATTGACGTGATTGGAGAAAAATATTTCGGCACATAATGAAAGATATGCATTAAAAATTGGAGTCTCTGTGTCCAGTGACTATTCGAGATGTATTCAGAAAGTAAAATGTCTTATAGGTATATTAATTTAAATGGTTTAAGATGATGTGTATTTTCTTGAAAGAATGATTTCGATGAGTTATTGAGATTTTATAATTTAATTTTTCTCTGTACTTGATTGACTATAGACACAAAATATTGTAAACATCAAAATATGTAATATATATTCTAACACGGTTTCGAAATGGAAAATCGATGTTGTCGTTCGGCAATCATAAAGTGGATTCTTAACAATATTACCGTGGATTGTAAATGATAACGATTTTCAATCCGTTCAAATACCTATTCAAAAATATAGCGAAATGAAAATAATTTATTCAAAAACTAGAATGGCGTATAGGTGAATGTTGAAAAATATAGTCACCACCCTGTAGTGTATATTACTTCAACGACAACAATGATAATAGTAATATAATAACCTGCGGCCGTGTGTGTATCAAAAATGATTTATTGTGCTCGCGGTGAATACAATATAATAATAATGTATAGGTACTCGTACGAATTGGTATTATTCGCCGACGAGTATATATATATACGCTACCGGAAAAAAAAAAAAAAAAATCGCACAATTATTACAAAAGTGTGGCGCGTGTTAGCGTCTGTGCCCATCGACAAGTCATATTATTACAATCGGTAAATGCTTTTTTCCTCTCTCTTTCTCGTCTTTTAGCCGACGAGAATGAATTCATTGTACACACGCTAATAACAATAATAGTGTACACGGGAACACGTGTCATCGTATATATAATATCCTATCTTTACCGTGTATATATATATATATATATACGATAATACTAGCTGTCTCACTGTACGAGATGTAATCAACAAGTGTCCGTACTCGAATTATCAAAATGGAAAATCTTTCAATTATAGATAAAAAACACTACACTGAACCAGTGATTTCAATAAAAATATAAGATTAATTCATAATAATGTGGTTGTTAATATACATCCAATAAAACGTTTGTTGATTTAGAAATACAATACTCGTTCACTATTAACAGTAAAATAACAAAACGTATTATAGGTATTGATTTCACAATATCTATTATCAATGTCTTGGGTAAAATTGTCCAATTGAATACAAATGTATTCAAATTAACAAATATTTTGTTAATTCGACTATAAATATTTTGTGTTTCTTTCTTCTTCTTCTTCTTCTTCTTCTTCGTAGAACAAACGCGCCCATTTGTTAATTAAAATAGTCAATTTAAACAGAATATTTTTTCAATTTAAAAACCTAAGTATTTTATTATAATAATATTATCTGTAATTATTTTACAAATTATTTTTATTAAATTATAACTCACATATTTTGTGAAATTTACAAAATTAATTTGTTATTGTAAACACATTTTATATTAATTTAACAATATATAGGTATATTGTGAAATAATCAAAATTGTATTATTTCAACAAATATTCGTTTGTTAAAATTTTATTATTGCATATTGTTAATTCTACCATTAATATTTAGTTCAGTGCAGTCTTAACATAATACTATCATTGTCTCCCCATCCTTGGCCAATTGTACTCGAGTAACTGGTGCTAGTTTATCAAAAATTTTACGGATCATAACTATCAAACCCAAAACTCAGTGCCAATATGCTCACCGTTAATGGCATCCTATGGTAACTTTTTTTTGGCTTACCTTTATTTAATTAGCACAAATATATGGGTGGAGGGAATCTAGCAACCCCTCCAAAAACATATATATACCCCAAAAAAATGTATAATATTTTTGCGATTTATATATACGTTTGGAAATTAAAGTATACTATACACATTGAAATTTATTTTCAAAAAATGTTAGTCCCAAAATTTTAAATTTATTTACACTTATGGTTTATCTACAATAAAAAAAAAATAAGTACGGAATTAGATCGAATTTTTTTTACTGAAAATATAACAATATTATACACAGTACGGGATTTATCGGAGGTGCATTGCAGTCCTCGAACTTGAAATTTAGTTCTTTTAACTAATTTTTCTTTTGGATAGTTTTTCTCCATACCTATGGATAAATAGTTTATGCTTATATATATATATAGAAGAAGTACTAGATGAAATTATATTTCTAATTTACTGTAAAATATCTCTATATCAAACAAATTCTTCTTGGTTTCAAAATTATCTTGATTTTTACAAACATTTAATAATATAAAACTAATGCATTTTAAATTCTAAACAAAACAAGGAATGCATTTTAGGTTATAGATTTACAATTAATAAGGTTTTACAATTAATTTCTTTTATGTCTGTATAAACTATATTTGGTAAATGGAGTCAAATAGGAGTTTTGGACTACAGAGCATTTTAGATAAATAATAATTAATTCTAGTTCGTACTATAAAAATATTATTTTTCGATTTTACTTGTAGGTTTTTTTAAGAGAAAACAACACATACGTAATTTTGACAGAAAATACTGTCATGAAAATATTACCTATATTTTTAAGAATAATTTTAGAGATATTTTTATAGGTACCTAACATAATATTTCTTTTATTTGTGCCATTAAAAAAAGCGACGGTAAAACACAACATAGATAATTTTTCTATTATATTGAGTAAACATTTGGTGCAAGTTATATTTATAGGACCCTCGCAAAAACAAGCAAAAAAAAAAAAAGGAAAACGTTTACACTTTTACACTTTTCAACAATAAATCAAAAAACCATCTATTTTCTAAAATGTTGCGGGGTTTGATGCAGGGGCATACTTTTCTCCCACGTCCCCACATCCCTTACGACAACACTGTTAATGATGACTACAACCGAAAAAAAACAATTTTCTTGTAAAATGGTTTTGTTAACAAATATTGTGATTTCATAACAACCAGTGGTTATATATATATATATACACGGAAGTATTTTGAAATTACTTATAAAATGTACTTGAATATTTTTAGAATTTTAGATTTTAACCCCTTAAAAGTTACATATGTGGCGTTCTATTAAACACAATGGAAAACTACCAATTATAACAAACATATTATATTGTGTACAAGTAGTCGAATAGGAGTTTTCGGGCAAAAAGCTTTATTTTAAATTTGTTCTAGACAGTGTCATTTTCAATATTCTCTATCGTTTTCTCAATGGTAAAGAAAACTATCATCAATTACCGAAATTTATTTTTAAGTAAGAAAATAATAATGAGAAAAACTTAAAATGTATACAAAATTTTCATTGATAATGAAACTTTTACTGTATTTTTTGATATTTTTTTCTCGGGTATTTATTTATATTCATATTTATATTTGTTTAGGAGATTTATGTTTTCGATTAAAAGACATTTTAAAATAGTTATACGTTTAATCATTACCCATAATATTAATATTAATAAATGTTAGTGCTTTATTACTTACTTTATAAAATATATTTGACTAAACTACAACTAAGGGTGCAAATATTATACAGTGATCAATATTTAGGATTTAGGTAGGTACTTGATTATTGATTGTTGTAAAACATAAATCACGAAATCAGGTAATTTTATCACAATGTTATCACCTATTAATATACAGGTATATTGCCAATCGGGGTGCATGACGTAAAAATAGTCTCAGCCATAAAATAACTGTACCACTAATTGACCTAAAGCAGTCGAAGCATTTTACTTTTTTCAACATATTAATCGCATGACTAGTAACTACACACAGCCTATGGAAAATGATAATATTTCCAAAAATTTGTTGGTAATTACGAGAAAATAATATTTATAAAAAATAAACACTAATATATATTATTAGATAATCGACCTACTTGTATACAGAGTGACATTCTTTGTGTCTGTAGATAGTTCCTCTTTAGGTATATATGGAGCATTCCATATTGTACCATCGGAATTTTAAGTGATCAGTTTTGTAGGATGTATAAACAGGTATAAGAAATAAGGTTATGTTCGGTACCTACCTACTGTCGGTTAGGTAGGTATATATTCATCCGGACGAGTTGAAATACGAGTTTTGCGAAATGTGCATTTTCGGGGGGGGGGGGGGGAGAAGACGATCGATCTGTCCGATTGTCAGATACGATATCTCACGCTTACATATATGTATAAGGGACGAAATCCTGGATTCCGTGTAATCAAATTATTATAATATTGAATTTCTCAGCGCAGAAAACATCCGCCCTATTCCGGGAAAGACGAAGGAAAAAAAGAAAAAGATACAGAGTAACAATAATACGTTGGAGATCGAGATTATGTCGTGATGAAGTGTCAAACGTGATGGATATCGGGTACTCCCTGTGGTGTTTCTGGACATTTACAATGGGATTTTGTAGTATATGTACATTATAATATATTATGAAGACTGTATGGGTCTCGCGGGACGGAAGCTCGGAAGGCCGATTCGATGGGGGGGATTGATGGACACGGTTTTCGATATTTAGACGGAAAACCCCGTTTTCGAAATTTTGAAAATGAATATCGAATTAAACTTTTTGAACGGTATATCGTAGGTGCTCCAAATTCCCGTATGAATACCAAGATTTTTTCAAAGCCACATCCGAAAACTGCAGTCCCATTACCGACGGAGCGATCCGATCGATTGCCTCTCCACCGGGCGGATCGGTCCAATACACAGGCGGGACCATTTCCCTCCAAAAAATGTTTATTACAATACTCATTGGTTTTTTACATCGACCTGTTACAAAATCTAAGTATATAATAGTTACAATTAAAAACAAAAGTATGTAAAATGTATTTTAATATTATTTCAGAAAATTAGTATATATTTGATTTATCAATAATACATTTTTATGTAAGTATATTGAATTTATGACGAATTATTTAGGAAAGATAAAAATATAACAATAATAAATAATAGTTAATCGGTGTTTTTATTTATATTTTGTCTTAATTTCTTCTTTTTCATTACAGTAATAATTAGTACTATATAATATAAATACTTATCAGTGTTTCTAAACATTTTGGAGGAAAACGGATAATCGAGAAGAGTATATATAATCAGTGGTGAAGAATGGAATAGACCTTTTTTGGTGGGAAAATCGATACGGCTCAATATATAACTAATAATCAAGTCATTGTAATAATATAAGAACGATCGCATTCGACCAGTATATCGTATTATTAGGTAGGTATGTTAATTCAAACACAGTTTGTAGTAAATCTTTAGTAAGTAAAAATTAACCAAAAGCAAGTTTTATGAACATACTATTATTGGAGTTCATGAACGATTTTAATACTTCGTTCATTAATTTTGTATATACAATATTATGCTAAAAATAGTTATGATATATATTGATTAAAAATATGCTATATAAACATTTGAAATAAAATATATTATGCTAAAAATAGTCATAATATATATTGATTAAAAATATGCTATATATACATTTGAAATAAAATAAAATTTTTGAAAATAAATAATAGTATACGACTAATATTTATAGCCTATATAAATATATGGGTACCTATAAACTATTTGAAATTGTTTTACTATAAAATCAATACATTAAATTTATAAAAGGTTAAAAGTAACTTATATAATGAGAAACAAAAAATATAAATAAATATTATTTATAATATTACTCATCGTAACTGAACTTCAATATTATGTGAAATTCCTCATAAATATCACACCAATCCTAATTAAATAATAATTTTTTAGAAATTTATAATAAATTTAATGAAATTAGATACATTAGGTATAGGTATTAGATGTAAATACAAAATTACAGTGCTAATAATACTTAATATAATATGATAATATCAATCGATTTTCCAATAATTTTATAATGAAATTAAACCAAGGAGGGAAAGCTTTTCAAAAATTTCAGTTTAAAAAAACAAGTCATTTTAATTTTAAATAACAAATTTATTTGTAAACATTTCAAACTATACTCTTTATTGTTAAAATATATGTATATTACATTTCATTAGAATTTTAGATTTTAGCAAAACGAGCAATGGTTTTATTATACATATTTTATCCTTTTTTTCGTGTAGTGTAAGAGTTTATAAGTGTAAAGAGTATTTTTGATAATTGGTTGTAATTGGTACTTTAAAGGGGTCATTTTTAATTTTCCCTTTAATTATCTTAAACATAAAGAAAAACTACCTACCTTTAATACAGTGTATACAATATAAAGTATTTTTTATATGTAGGGGAAATAACAAAACATCAAATAAAAATGTCATGAAAACCAATTTTATTTTTAATTAGCCATTTATAGGCCAAATATAATTTTTTTTAATAATATTATTATACTGAAGCTTCGCTCAAAATTATTTTCTTTTGCTTTCATATTTAAAATAATAATCATACTATATTCTGTCTGAAACCCAAAGGAACGTCTCAAAGGATTAAATTTTCACTAAAAAAGTAGGTAAAATCTAGTACGAAAATAGGTAGTATTTTATTTTTATTTTTACCTATATATTTAAATTAGTTCTACATGTTTGTTGTCTTAAGATAAATATTACGTAAATTCAGTTTAATTCATGCATTTTTTAGTTTAGGTATAAATTTTTTATAAATATTATAATTTTTAATTAAAATAATTTCTAGTTTTTAACGTAAATTACCAGATAATTTATACAATTTAGGAACTTGTTTTTAAAACACTTACATAATATATTTAATTAATTAACATTAGTTTTTAGTATTATTATTGATTATATGTACTCGAGTTAATTGATTTTGACCTAAACATTAAATATAAAAAATAAACAAAACGTCGGTTTTAATTCCTAGCTAATATTTGGAAACATATATTATCTATTTCCGTGTTATATCGTAAAAAAATTTAATTAAATGAAACACAAAAAAAAAACAATAAATGTTTTCTACATAGATACGTTAATAAAATCGAGCATTTGATATTGTTGTCTGTGTATCAAACAGTGCTCGAATTTGAGGTGTGGTATGTGTGTGTGTGTGTGTAGCGAGACAAATCACCTTTTTATTAGTGATAAAAATGCAAGACCAAGACTGTATTAGAGCTAGCAAGACCAAGACCAAGATTTTACTATTTCATAGCAAGACTGAAATAAAATTGTATGCAAGACCAAGACTCATAATGCAAGACCAAGACCAAGACCAAGACTTGACTGCAAACCTCTGCAAGTCTTGCTTTTAAATAAAATAAAAATTAATAAATTAAATACGTTATTTATTACATTTTTTTTCTTGGTATACATTATTTATAATTCCACACCAAATCCACAGATTTCTCGTAATGCAATCATCAATATCCTATTGTAATATTTTTTGGAAATGATTATCGTTTACCGAATATATGGGTAAACAGATATTCTACTATTTCTTGAAAGTTCGGTGTTATCGAAAACAGTAAACTACACATAGGTACCTACCAAATTTTTTTTTGTGAAAGGAGGGGGGGAATTACCTCCACTGCTCCCTGAATCCCCTCTTGTGTACGTATAAATAAATTATTTATTCTTATTTATAACTTTGGTAAAAAAAAACAAAATCAAGGCTACAAGAATTTTGTAAGACCAAGACCAAGACCAAGACCAAGACTAAGACCAAGACCAAGATTCATTCAACAAGACCAAGACCAAGACCAAGACTGCCATGGTCTTGTTTTGTGCATCACTACTTTTTATAATATTTTGAGAGCAACCTCCTATATATTAGATACTAATTATTTTTCACGGTGTACGAGTTACTTCCACGGTTTGAGAGATAAACACTCGTTTGTATTGATAACCCGAGATAGTGCCCCTTCTTCTATTTTTCCCATTCCAAACACACTGTGTACGACTCATAATTTCTAGATGATTGCAATAATATATCATATGGTAATTTTAATACGTACCTATTCATCATACGCGTGCTGGTAACATTTTGACGGAGATATTTCCATCATTGTTTTGAAGATATTTTCAATTTCCGCGTGATATTTCGCATTACGCGTTTACGCAGATAACATAATATACTTATTATAATATACACGCGACCATGATCGCGGCCCGTCAGCGTATATCCTCTCGCGCGTATACCTGCAGCACGACGTATACGGTAACCATATACCCGTATATAGCGTATAACAACTGCATGAGCTATATTTAATATTATATACTATGATTTTTTTTTTGTTTTTTTTCCTACTCGACCGAAAATCATCATCGTTTTTGGCGACCACGACGAATATTATTCACCGTGTATATACGCGTGTACCTTATAATAATATAACATATGTAATATACATAGGCGCCAAACGCGACGTGTCGAATCGTCCGGATTCGTCACAAATATTACACTGAAAATGGAAAATGCCACAATAATATACAACGTGATAACGGCTTTCCCACGTGTCTTCGCGTTGTTACACCGACCGAGACAGTATAATGGCGATATTATATTATTATTATTATTATTATTTATATATTGCACACGTCATAAACAGTAATTGTTCCGCACACTCGACACATCGCATCGCGTACTTCGCGTGGATCAGTTCACGGATACTATATAACAATAATGTACGACGTAGTTCGTCTCTATAAATAATATTGTAATCCACGACGACCACGACCGACGTATGTATAATACATAATATCAAATAAATCGGCAAAACGTTTAACGGGACGTAGTGTACGAAACGCCGTTCCGCGAGAGAATGTTAAGTATCGTATAATATACGAATATCTTCTAAAGACGTTAAGTATATTAATGAAGAAAAACTGTGGTTTTTTTTTAATAGACAAAACGTACATATTATGCTCCGTGTAATATGATATATAGTACACTGGCGATAAATGGCGATTTATAGGAACGTCTGGAATCAAACGTGCCCTCAAAATCCCGGCTAATTTGGTTATATTTATTTTAGTATATTATTATCATCTCTTATGATAACGTATTCTACAAAAAAAAAACATAATAATAATAATGATAATAAAATATATCAAATAATGTCATTACACGCGAACCTATATATATATAACGTGTAGATTTATATTATAATAATATAGTTACGTATTAAAACGAGTTCTATAATAATTATAATAAAAATTGCTAAAAAAAAAAAAAAAACACGGCGATTAGCCCCTTATTTAACCCTATCTGTGGGGGCACCCTTGCCTCTTCGGGTCTTTAAATTTCAGTGGAATTAAGTGTTAAGAAAAATAACGATTGCAGAAATTTAAATGTACCTGATTAATTTACCATCGAATAATTAAAGCCTAGGGTGTTATAGAAAAACAAACAAAAGAGTTGTTATGAAAATTAGGTATATTGGTTATTATGTAAAAATTTTATATTTCGCAGCAAAATTCGACTAAAAATCGTCATAAATTATTGAACAAATTACAAAAAAAAACATTTAAATATTTATAAATAATGCATTTATTATAATATATAATATAGTAAAAGGGGTAGATACTATATAATTCCGAAAGTATGTTTGTTTATACAGAATAGAAATCCGAACGATTCAATCGAACGACACATCGTTTTCTATACACCGATTCCATTCCCCGGTGGGTGGAGGGGTGGTAGAATTGTTCTTTGTTTTTAAAATAAATGATCAGTAAAAAAAATTTTCCACACAAGAAAATAAGTGAAAAAATTTTTGTCGATTTCCGGATTACCAATGTATACTAATTATTTCTAATAATAATAAATTAGTATTATACAGGTATATAATATAATACTTTAATAGACTACCTATACTTAAGGGGATAATACATTCTGCGACTCGAAAATAAAGGTCAATTTCAGAATTTTTTTTACGAAGTAGTAGGCCAATTAGGTTCATTACATATATATATACTATATTTAAGTACTTGTTTATTTACATTTTACAGTTTTTTTTGTCATTGGAAAATATTAAAAAATGTGAACATAACGGGTCATCACTCGGAGCGCCTCGTGCGAGAATTCGAAAATATATGTACTTGATGGCTTCTGTACGACGAGCCTAGAATCAAAAAATCAAAAATTTATAAAGTTTTTAAAAAAAGTTCATTTCTTGCGACATAAACCAACGGTTTGTCGATTGTTATTAGCAAATAGTTAACCGAAAAAAAAACCATGTAAGCGTCAAAGCTTAGCTGTTATATTGGAGTAAGCCGAACGTGAAAACAGCCGGAATAAAATTACGTTTGGAATTGCGTACACCATTACAAAAAAGTTGTTGGAATAAGACACGCTTATGACAAATAATACAGGTACAATAACATACAATTTTAACTATTTATATATATAGATATAGGCTTTAATAATGTATTTATATATCAGTTATTTAATCAAACTAATTAACTAATGAGTATATAGAAGTATAGTATATTATAGTAATAATATACATAATTACACGAAGATAATATTTTATCATACTTTTTAAATTTGGATATATGTAAGCCAAATTTGCTATTCAGATCGATTTATAGAGACCGATATATTTAAAACAAAGATTTGAGTCTCCAATTAATGTATTTACCATTTAATATAATTCTACAAATGTGGTTGGAGCATTAAAAATAGAGAATAATCAAAACTCGATTAATTATATTATTAGGAATTAGGTACCTACCACTTAATTGGCTGTGGTTCTTAGGTACTTTAACCATATATTACCAAACTAACGAATAATCGACTTTAAATTTTAAAGAAAATTTATGAATTAAAACTTAAAATAGTATACCAAATTAATATTTTAATTTTAGTTAATTTTTTAATTTTTTTTTTTTAATTAAAAATGTTTAACTCTCATGATCTTTCCTGTAGTCGGTTTTTGTGTAGTACTTCTGTCAAAGACTATTAAACTTATTGTCGTCAGTATACCTATTTATGCTAATTACCTAAATATTAAATTTAACATAATTTAAAAATAAAAGTCATCATTTAACTATACAGTTTTTTTATGTTACTGTACAAAATTAGAATGAAAAAAATATCAAAACTAAGTGCACTTAAGGCTAAAAATTGAGAAAAAAAGTTCAAAATTCAATTGAAATATTTTAAATGAGTAATATTTATCAACATAAATGCACGGACCCCGTAACTATTCTCCTTTGCCAACCTTCTAACAACAGTCCTTTGTTTCTCAACTAAGCGATTTTGCTCTTAAATATAGTAAAATATATAAAGGTTATATAAATGATCGATTTTCAATATATTTGGACCCCCCCCCCAGAAAAATAAGACACTGCTTATAATTATAGTATGATATGTAATAATAAAAATACTATTTGACACAACGTATATATTAATATATATATTAAAGTTATATTAAAGTGTGGAAAATTATTACAAACACAACGGGCAAAGTCGGGTATTCCGACTAGTAATATAATACACTGAACCAAATATCATTAGTAGAATTTACAATATGCAATAATCAAATTTTAACAAACAAATATTTGTTGAAATAATACAATTTGTATTATTTTAATATATATATATATATATATATTGTTAAATTAATAAAAAATGTGTTTACAATAACAAATTTATTTTGTAAATTTCGCAAAACATATAGGTTATAATTTAATAAAAATAATTTAAAAAATTAATACAGGTTTTATTATTATTATAATAAAATATGTTATTAAATTGAAAAATATTCTGTTTAAATTGACTATTTTGATTAGCAAACGGGCGTTTGTTCTACGTAGGTATAGAAGAAAGAAAGAAACGAACACAAAATATTTTAAATTGAATTAACAAAATGTTTGTTAATTCAAATGAATTTGTATTCGTTTGGACAATTTTACCCAATAAATGATATTGTTAATAAATCAATAATACGTTTTGTTATTTCACTGTTAAATTGACAAATACCTATTATATATCTAAATCAACAAACGTTTTATTGGACGTACCTATATATATATATATATATATATATATTAACAATCATATTATTAAGTATATACATTTTTTATATTTTTATCGAAATCACAGATATATTTGATTTAGTAGTGTAAATATTTGTCGAGAATTTGTGTGCGCGATAGGCATATGCGATATGCGTGCGTTGTATCCTATATGCTTGTTAAGGGATGCGCGGTGATGTGGTTAAGGGTGCAGGACCGAAAATCTTTAGGGATACTGCTGCCGTTGCTGCTGTACAGGATATGCGTGCGGAGCAGCCAACAGGATTTATAATCCGCGTGTATACGCGCGGCAGCGGCAAAGCGTATACGTATATATACGTGTATCCTGTGCGATGGCTGGAACGGGGTGAAGGGTGGAGATCGGTGGTCGCGTGAAGGATGTGTGTAATCCATGGGGGCTGAGGGATTGAAAATCACCACATACGAGCGAGCGAGCGAGCGAGTGAGAGAGAGCGAGAGGGGACGAAAATGAAATGAAACGAAAAAAAAATTAAACCCGGGAGCCCGTTGTGTAATGTCATCGGCGGCGGCGGCGGCGGCGGCGGCGGCCGTAACCGTGGTCGCGGTAGGTATAAACCCCCCGCCGGCGCGGCGGCGTTGACACACACAAAAACCCGACACACCTGGCCCTGATTTATTATGAAGGGTTCGCGCGCGCACACCGCACCACCGCCCACCACCACCTCCGCCGCCACCGCCATGGACTTACCCGCCACTCATCCCCCCCCTCTTCACCGACCATATACTACTTAACCGCCTCCCTGCATCCAACCACCACCACCACCACCCCCCCCCCCGTCATAACGTATACTGCATCTGCCAGGTCGACATATATATATATACGACGATACGACATAAGCTTGTAACCGTATACGCGGTATATGTTATATACGTATATATATATATATATATATATGCTCGTGTGTGCGTGTCTCCCGAAACAGCTGAACGTCCGCAAAGTCTTTATTTTAAAATTTTATCGTATTTTCGAACCCCGTTTTCACCTTCCCACCCCCGTATTTTTGACGGTATCCACCTACCCCCCGAAACCTTTGTGGGGGCGCGCATATTTCCGAAAACTACCGAATTACCCTGACGGTTTTACTGCACGTGTATCGGTATATACTAATGCTGCAGGCTCCTCCTAGTGCTCTTCCGACCAATGACTATGTCGTGATATTTGACTCGGCGCACATTTTCGTATAGACGTTTAGGTATATTTTAGGTACTATACGGGTCTCCATTCCATTTCACAACGTCATCCTTTAGTATCGCAAAAACATCACAAAAATACAATTTATTATGCCTGCAGTGGCGTGTCCAGAACTAATTTTATGGATGGGCCGTTGAGCTTAGATTCAGAGAACTATTGGAATAATTTCTCTCGGTGTCTTACCATGTAATATAATAGTGGACGAAAACGATTTATAACCATCCGCACGGTATAATTGCCAATTGATAACGTCGGTATAAAACTGGTCTTTATATTTTATTTCTGGTGATAGTATTGGGATCATTTGCGTATTATCCATTAATCTGATTAAATTCAACAATCGAAAGATCAAAATGAATTAAGTCTTACGAGGAAAGATAAGCTTAAAAAAAAGCCGGTCAGTAGGTTGTGGAAGCACTTCGCTCGTCGGGTGTCAGTATTGGTGGATGCACTTCGCTACTGGGCAGGGTACTTTTGGTGGATGTATTGAATTTGAAAGCAATGATAAATCA
>JAIPRL010002280.1:0-62774 GCA_025469235.1 Pemphigus obesinymphae | reverse complement strand
AATACATGCCCGAACCATCTTAATCTATTCTCTCTCATTTTGTCTACTATCGAAGCTACCCCTATACTACCTCTGATATACTCATTCCTTATTTTATCCTCTCTAGTAACTCCACTCATCCACCTTATTAACATTCTCATCTCAGCAACACTCATTCTCTGTTCTATCTTTCTATCTACTGCCCAACATTCTGTTCCATACATCACTGCCTTATAAAATTTACTTGTACCTCTGGTATATATCTCCTTTTAAAATCTGGGCGGCTCAATAAAAAATATAATAAACAAGATTTAAGATGAACTAATTACCAGTAAATTTGTATTAATAAGATATATCAAAATTACTTTATAAAACTAAATATACACTTTTACTAATTTATTTAAAAAACTTGTACATTTAAAATCAATTATATTATTATAGAATTTAATAAAAAAAAATATGCAATTAATAATTATTGTAAAAAATAGATAGAACATAATTGTGTTTATAAGTTACTATTTGAAAAATACATTCAATTATTTTTAAAAATGTAATATAATAAAGAAAGTAAATATATTACATAATATAAATTATAATAAAAAATATCAAAATTTTCATATATTTCATCAAGTGTTGACTCATAACATTTTAAGACTGAAAAAAGCATTTGATAATTTTTAAAGATTAAAATTTTTGCCATAATAACTATATAATTTAATATTATTAACTTAAAACATAGTAATACAAAGCATTTTAATATTTTCATTTGATAATAGTATACACCATGAATGTAACTATAAAATAATAAACCAACTATATCCATGCAACTACACCAGACATGCAAATGATGTATTCAAGGCATCTTGAAGTTAAAAATGTAGATGTAAAAAAAGTTGTCCAGATACAGATATTTAGTCCTTGGACCAGGCACATATTTGAAGGGCGGGGAGCAATAGAAACGATCACCCCACCACCAAAGGCCATGTGATATTTATATCAAATTAAATAATTAATTAATTGTGTTATATTATTATATAATAATACTCCACCACTATGACACTTTAAGAACTGTTATTAATTATTATATTATATTATTTCGTAAACTGACTAAACAAATTTTTGCGATACGATGATATCTTAATAAAAATGTGATATATTTTATATAATAAAACTAATATAAATTGGTCCTATACCGTATATTCATCATTATCTAACAGTAAATTTTATTGGTGCGATATTATTGTGTAACCCATTAACTGAAAAATCAAATTTGCTGTTGTCCGTTTTAGTTTTGGCAAGCTCTCTATTGTACTACTGTAGTAATTTATGCTTATTATTATGAATAAATGAAAATTTCTAGCAGGAATAGTATGCTAACAAGTTGGCTGTTAAAAAAGCCTTCAGGTAGGAAAAACCTATTAAAGTAACCTACCCAGTAGAAAAATAGTACATTTTGCTAAAATGAAAAAAAAAATAATAGACTTAATAATGATAAAATTAAATTTTATATTGTTTATATTAGTTTATTCATAAGAGTTGTATAATTATGTGTACATTTTATATTTGTATTATTAGTCTATATATAAATAATTTTTGAATTTGGAATATTTCTAAAAAATTATCCCCCCTCCCCCCCCATAAACTATGATCAAAATACGTGCCTGCCTTGGACAGGATTATGTAATATTATTATTTTAAATTTAGAAGCAAAAATAAATCATGCATTTGAAACAATTCTAACAAAGTTTGGTATATTATACATATAAAAAAATTAAATAATCATGGGAATTTTATTTATTATTTCCCCCTCTATAATTATAAAATATTTCCATTATAAAAGGTAGTTTTTCTTTACGCTTAAGAAAGCAATGGGAAAAATAAAAAAAATTACCTTTTTTAAAGTACTAACTATCTTAAAAAATAGCTTGACTATAAAACTCCTGCTCAACACTTCTACTTGAAAAAATGTATAGATTAAAACAAAGAACACATCGTGTTAAAACCAATATATTCCTCGTTTTTCTCAGAATCTAAAACTGAGAAATGAGAGACTACACTATTATTGTTTATTAAATAGAGTACTTGTGGATTTTTTAAATTAATAAAAAGAAATGCTAGATTCCAAACAAATATTTACTTTTATTATGAAAATACATATTGATTAGTTATTCTTGAGCACTGAAGATGATTATTTAAACATTGTTATTGAAATATGTATTTGCATAATAAAAGTAAATATTTTTATGGAATCGAGTTTTCCTTTTAATGTTTGATTCCACTACCCGCTGAGGTGTTTTATGTAATTTTGTGGTGGGAAATGTGCAGATAAGATAGTATTTAGTTACTGTTGAATTATATTCTCTAGTGGCATAGAGTATAGTATAAATTAAAATAATACATTTTATAAAATTCAACTTATTTTATTTGGAAAAAAAAAAAGATAACAAATGTTAGATTTCAATATTTTTCCATTCAAGTTAATATTTTTATTTTATACACCAAAATACAACTGAACACTACATTATAATTTATAACTAACATGTATAATTACAAAATTTGCATTTAATAGAAATTATAGTTACCTAAATAATTAAATGATTTGAATAACATTTAAGCACTAACAGTGCCTTCTTCAGCATTTGGTGCCCCACTTTGTCTCAATTTATATCTTCTGGATAACAAACGTTTTTCTCTTTCAAAGTCCTTCATGCGATCCAAATAACTAAAATTTATTTTTAATTATTAATTATTTAAAAGATTAAAATATTGTGTGTATTAAGAACATAATTATAAAATCACTTGTTATACTTATATATATTTAATATATACCTATATATTATCTAAATAAAAGTACAAAACTTAGAAAATTTTAAGAAATGAAAAGTACTAACATAGATAAGATAGATAATGAAAAAGACAATGTCAAACTCATGTGCAGACAAACTAAAGATGCAGTGGCTAACAATGCAAATCAAATTTTAAAATGGAACCAAAACAATATAAGAATAATTTGTTAAACAATTTATTTAGGATTGCTATTATATTAATTGTTATAAGTTATAACCAAAATAAATTAAATTAAAAATTACATTTCAACACTCATCACGGGAAATTATTAAAATTCAAAAAGCAAAGGAAGCAGACAAATAAATTTCTGAGGATAAAAAAACATTTAAAAGAAAAAGATAAAGGAAATTGTAATGGATAAATACAACGTAAAAAAGATCTTTAGTATAAGTGGTGCTATTAGTTGGTTTCAAACTACAGATATTAATAGAAGATCATGAAAGCGAAATAAATAGTAAAAAATTTTAAAGAGTATTTTAATTAAAATTTAAATCAACTAATAATAGTGAAGGACATTGAAACTAGTAGATTATTATACAGTGAAACTGAAGATGGAGACACTAAAACAAATAGAAATTGACATCATAATTAGTAATCTTGAGAATGACAAAGCATCTAGAGAAAATAACTTAGTGACTGTGTTACTGAAGAAACTTAATGTGAAATTAAGAAGAAAAATTAAGGAGATAATTTTCTACACTATTTGACTTAGCACTTGAGAAAGTAGTGATGGTCTAACAATAGAAATAAGTGAAGAATGTGTTATATTGGCAAATGCAGATAACATTGTGGTACTTAATAGGAGAGACGAGAGATAAAGTCATAAATACAATGTCTAGATTTCTACAAGCAAGCAAATCTATAGGACTATAATATATAAATTAGTATAAGATTAAACATAATATATTACAATATTATGACTGTACAGTACACACCAAAAAGAACCTCAAACTTAAAACTATACTCCAGCCGGAATTAGAACATACATCGCTGAATCAGAGACAACCGGTTTTCATCCTGCTACTTTGCTATAGTCCATTAATGTTACATTGGCATACAGAGTAATATTTTATTAAGTGTGAAGTAGAGTATTTTTATTTATGTATACGGTATAACATATTATTTAAAGAAACACTAGATAATACCGGCCTATATATGGAGGACTAATTTTCATCTACCGAAGAGGTACATTATAATTCTAGCCAGAGTATACATAACAGTAGACAATTATAGGTTTTAAAAAGTACCTAGGAGTAAATGTAAACAGCAGCAATGATATTAATAGTGGCCAAGCGTCATAAGAGACAATGAAACAGTGTCTACCTACTTTTATATTTGAAGAATTATTAATAAAATATTTAATTTTAAAATTAAGAATTTGGTATAAATGTCGATAGAAAACATAATTATATTTCAAGTTATTTTTTTTCTTATCTAACTCATTGCGTATTCACTGCATGCCTGCGTAATTTGTTTACAATCTTTCCAAAATTATACACAAATAGATGTAGAGACACCAGTCCAAAATTGTCTCTCATTACTATACATGATCTTACAGCAGTGATATAGAAGGTGTATGTGGTTTAGGAATACGCAGTGTAACGATTGTAGGAGAAAATATCTCCCGTCTTAACTGCTTATCGTTTTAATAATTTATCGTTCGTCAACTTATACTCCAAACACTAATGAAGTTTAGAAACCAGTTTCCACCCCGCTACCTAGTCTAGCAACGCTACTACTGATAGTATACGTTATACTGTGTTATTTGGGATAACGCTGTATAATACAAGTTTTCATCCGTCAACGAGGTACGTGTTTCTGTGTTATTGTAACCACGTATTTCTGTACAAATAATTATTTATTATTTTATTATACTTAGGTAGTGTGTGTTTATAATTTATAATTTTTTAAATTTTTTATATATATATTTTTTTTATTAGGTATACCATAGTTGAATCCTGGGCAATAACTCTGATTTACAAATAGTTGGACAAAGTCACACAATTTTTAAGTCGGACAAAAAGTCCGAAATAAAAATTATTATAAAGAGTTAAGATTAAAATAAACTATTATATTATTAAGATATATATTAATATAAATCATCCAATTTGAAGTAAAAATTTAATTTGTTTTATTTTTACTTTTCTAAATATTCAATATAACAGTAAAAAAACAAGATAAGATATACCTACTTAGAATTTAAAAACTAAGATTTACTTAGGTACTCCGAAAACTAAATAAAGTTTGGCAATAATCTACTAATATGTACGAGTTTTAAAAATTGTTTATTATTGCACATCCGTAAAAAATATTATATTATTTTTCACGTATTCAAAAATGAAAATATACCTACATTACTTACCAAAATGTACAAATTATGAATAAAATATAAATAAGTATACCTACTTATATAATGATAAAATATAGGTAACATAATTAGGCATACACAAAAACTTACTCGTGATACTGGCATTCGTAATATTCTTCTCTCTCGTGGTGACAATGATAGTTAAGCGGAAAGTTTTCTCTAATACAACTTCTTAAATTTAATAACATATGAGCACAAAAGTCTCTAGCGTCTAACGGAACTTTAGCTGATTCCATTTCGGCCTGTGATGCGATCATTTCTAAAGAAGATTAATAATTTAAACAACGTACAGTGAAAAACATTTGTTAACATTCTAATATTGGCGATACATTACTTTTTTCTCGTCTTTCGGTTGTGAAACCAAAATGAGGATCGAATTGCGACGGTTTGTTCCGCAACGGGGTCGTATCTGGGGCGACAAATTCTGACCAAACGTGTCCCATAATGACGGCAATAAATTACAATAACTTTACTGCCGCTCAACAATAATCATATAAATATTATTTTAGACGGGAAATAATGGCATGTAAAATAATCTGTAACTTTGAAGGAAAACGAATGTTAAAAAACGAGCTGATAAGAAACAGTGATTGATTAAAGTCATGAAACAAAAAAACAAATCATCTGTGGATAATAATAACGTTATTATCTATTTCGCGCTATACCTCATATTATCATTGTTGGAATGGTAAATAAACAAAAGAGTCGACGAATTACATTGTAATCTTTTTTCTATGGTTGTAATGACGTGAACGACCACGGTCCGAGATCGTGAGAACAACTAACACTTTCTTCGTCATTCCATATTTCACCATTCTATAGCTAGGTACAAAGTACATGATCGTAATTTAAGTTCATGACTAATTTAATAACTTTTGAACCGTAATGATTATGAATCAAATTTAAATTTTTGTTATATCGCCGGTCTGGCTAGACAGTAAGACTACAACAGTGACTCAGTTAATACTTTCATCTTAAACGTAATCTTTAACTTCTGTCAAGTTATTTAATTGTAATTTTAATAATGAGTCTTAAAATACTCAGTAACGTCCTAACTACTCCAAAGTTTTTGTAAGTACAATAATTCTCATAAAAATATAATATAATTATACATAATACATAATATAGGTAGGTATATAATATTATGTAGTAGGTATAGCTATTAATACAATACTTAACACTTAAATAATTTTAACAATAGGTAGGCAATACCTAATAATTTTATATTTATTAAGGGTTGTAGGTGTAGGAACCTAAACACGATTTGACATAGGTACCTAAATTATATCGAAGATCATTATTATTAGTAAATATTAAATTTAAAAAAAAAATTATACTTAACGGACTTACAAAATAAGATCTTCTACACGCTTCTGCCAAGTTTAAAATTGTTTAAATTAAAACTGATTTATTATAAGATATGCTTATTATAACTTTTAACCATACTTAATTTATTTATACTATTTAAAAACTACATTTTATAGTGCTGATTATTATGCCACTTTTTAAACTGTTATTCAGATGGTTTTTCGAAATTTTAACGAGTAATTCTTTGGTTATTTCAATTTCAAGTAAGCACTTGAAAACGAATTATAATAGGTACCTATACCTACCGTCCTAAAAATGTTCTAATTTTCGTACTACACATTTAATCCATTTTTTGTTTGAATGACCTTTTTATTTTTTTCATCAAAATTATAAATAATATTATGTAGAAATGTAAAATTGGTTAATTTGATCAACACACTTGCCAATTTCACGATATACACATTAAGCTTTTCGTATAGGTATTACCATTGATTATAGATTATAATATATAATCAATGATATCACACAAGTTTTTTGGCCCGATACCTATTCCAGTTTTTTTGGGGGGTAGAGGAGGAATTTTACCCCATCCCACCGTTGATCCACCCCTGCATTACTAACATAATTAGGTATTAATTATTTATTAAGTAGCTATTTATTATTAAGTATTAGAGAGTAATCGTATACATATAGCCACCTAGGTATGTATCTACTATCTAGCTATATATAAGTTTGAATAAATTTTTAAATTTTGATCTAAAAATTGTTCGTTACATAATTTGTGAAACAAAGGAAATAATATTCTTTTTGTTTTATCGATACCTACCTTATAAGAATATAAAAATAAAATAATTACCTACGTTTTAGTGAATAATTTATGTGTGTTTAGTAAGCAGTGGTAAATAGTATAAACACATTTCATAATTTACATTAGTAGAATAAATTAAAAAATGAGTTTTTCCATTTCTTTGTTTTTCGTAATTAAAATTTTTTCTTTGTCACTTTTGTTTGCATTTATTATTAGAAATAGGCTTCCAATGTTTTTTAGGTAGTTTTTTAATTTTTCATACTTAATTAATTATTTTTATCTTTATTATATTAATATAATTGATATAATTAATATAATAATAAATGTATTATTATACATTTTTTAAAATTATTTTATACGAGATACTACGTATACGATCGTATGTAACTAATGACTGCTAAGAAAGTATAATTAATTTATCAAAACAAATTTAAAATATTCATTATTTCCATTGGACATACAACACTGCTTTATTTTTTAGTGTATAATAACTAATATTTTACATATTGTGCAACATATCTACTGCGTTTTTACTTAGTATTGGTATGATATTTAAAATATTTTGGTCGAGACTACAAAATTATTAAAATCACGTTTTAATGTATTTTTAGTGGTTTTTACTGCTTTTCACCTTAGTAAAAAAAGGTGGGGAATTACGTAGTAGTTATAATATACCTACTGTAGTATTATCAAAGAATTTAATTTTTCAAAAATTGATTTACTGCCTTTCTCTTTAGGAGAGCAGTATATAGATACATTATACTTGTTCGAATGTTTAAGAGAATGTAATTTTTATTAAATTTTAAGAAAAATGAAAATCAAACAAATTAAAAATATTTATATATATATATATTTTTTTTTTTCAAGTAATTTTAAAATAGACTTGTGTCAGTACCATTTTTAATTGTCGCGTAATCATAATTTTTGTTTAAAAAAAACATTTACGCATTTTTAATTTTTATCAACTTCTCGAGAGTATTGTAGAAAGATGAAATAAATTATAAAGAACAAAATTCTTTAGCGACGTTTTATAAGCTACTAAAAAAATCAAAAATATCGATATTTTATCATAAAACGTGTAAAAACAGATATCTCAAAAATTGGCTTCATCAGTCGCTAGATAATGTTATCTATAATTTGTTTTTTGTTTCGTATTTCTGACATGTTTGTAAGTTGATAAAAATTGAAAAATGCTAATGCAAGTTTTTCATTGAAAAATTGACGGTGTGATGTCTAATACAAAAACGTACAACACGAATACGAGAGTAATACATTTTTAATTGGATAAAATCTCCCCAAATTTTTAAATAGAAATAACAATTCCCCTAGCATAAAAAAATGTAGATATCATTTGCCCCCGCCATGGATATACTAATTAATTGTTATTGTATTATATATGACTATAATATCTATATGTGACTGGAAAATAATTTACTCAATTGTAGTAACTGCAATATCATAATAGTTAGAAGTTATATATTTTAGCGATTTATTGTTAAAAAAAATATAACTCGTTAAGTAATTATAGTTAGGTAATAAATTAAGTTACTTTTTAATAACCCGTTAATTTCGAAAATATTACCTATTTATAGCAAATTGGTTCTAGTTGGTAGGTACATTGTACATTGAAGAAATAGGTCATTTTCCGATTTTTCCAGTAGTTCCCTTAAGTGTAAAAATCTACCTTCTACACGGTGTATAATATACAGTATATTGACTATGCAATATTTTATAAATGCAGGGAAATAACGAAATCGGTGATGTACGATTGTCTACAATTGTTCTTTTTGGTCGAAGGATTGTCCTACAGTCTTACGATTATACTACAATACTATAAAGATACGTAAATAAGCAAGAAAATGAGTGCGACGTTGCCAAATGATAATATATACAGCTAGAGGGATGAGACGAGAGATTTAATTTTTCGACACCTTAACTCAATTTATTAATGAAACGCTAACTTTTGTGTACATTTTTGTGAATATTAATAAGTTGTTTATAGATGTGACCGAAAAACGTTTTTAAGGAAACCGTATTTAGTTTAACTTATTACTTATTCGACGTAGTTTCATAGCAAATCGGGGGAATATTTTCGAATTAAACTGTCTGAGTGAGTAAAAAGATGTAATATACGGTTTATACGGGCGACCGAAATAGTTTTCATATTAAATTTTCATAATTTTCATTATATCGGTGTAAAATAATAATGAAAATAAATTATAATTTACTATGCCATATCTAATCATTGTGTACCAATCATACATCCCAATCGTATCATACTATACGTCTGTACTACTTGACTAACTTGGTCAGTTTACACACGCTACTCTACTGAATTACCAACATACCTACTTGTAGTGTGAACTATAGGCTTAAGTTACAAAGGTGTGAACAAAATCAGATATGCGTAAATTTACCGAGAAAATGTAAATTTTACATGGCTTGTTTTTACCCAGTATTTTTTTTTTTTTTTTACTTTATTTAAAATCGAACCACCCCTTATTTTAAATGTTTGGTACATGTTTGTTATCGCCCCGCCAATATTTACTCGATGTGTTTCACAATAAATCATTAGATATTTTCGAATTAAACTGTCTAGAGTTATATATTTTACAAAACTCAATGTATTATATTATTGTTTAATTCAAAAATATCCCTCGATTTGCGGTGAAACATCACGTCAAGTAAATAGTAGTGGTCTTATAACAAACAAGTACCAAATGTTTTTACTAGTATAATAATTTTTATTTAGCCTAATATTAAAAATACCTATGTAATGAATTATAATAAAATTACTAACTAATTGTAAAAAAAACAATGGTTAATATGAGGTTATGAAACAACAATTAACTTACAAAATTCACTTTAAAAAAGCAGAGTTAAAATGTATACAAAATATGAAAAATGAGAATATTTACTATGCCGTAGCGAGGAGTATTTTAGTTACAATTTTTTTTTTTTTAGTATTTTTAATTTTAAAATTTCACAATTTTCAGTCACGGATTTTAGAATTTTAAAAAAAACATATAGAAAAAAAAACCACGCCAGAGCACAGTAAATATTCTCATTTCATATTTTGTACAAAATTTGACTCTGCTATTATAAAAAGGAAAGTTGTATAGGTACAGTATTATAAGAGCGTGCACGTAATTTTAAACAAATATCGTGATAACACGACAATAAAAAAAATAATACTGACACATGACTATTTTTAATTTACTTGAAAAAAAAAAATTTAATATTTTTAAATTGTTAGGTTTTCATTTTTCTTAACATTTAATAAAAATTGCCTATACAAAACCCCTTAATAATCAGGTGTGTGGCGTCCTCTTAATTATGCGGTTAAAGACAGGTTAAACAAGTTCATTGAACATTTTCGAATTTTGCTGTTTTTACTCTAAAAGTTGAACATCCTCCTTATAACTACCACCCTGTATTAAAGGCACATAACTTGTGCTCACTAACTGACAGGCAAACTGGTCTTAAAAACTTAAGACTTAAGAGGACGCCACACCGGAAATTTTTCATTTTTATCAACTTACAAACATGTTAGAAATACGAAACAAAAAACAAATTATAGCTAACATTATTATCTAGTGACTGACAGAGCCAATTTTCGAGATATGCATTTTTACACGTTTTATGAGCTGTTAAAATATCAATTTTTAAAATTTTTTTGACTGCTTATAAAAAATGTAAAAATGCATATACCAAAAATTGGCTCGACCAGTCGTTACAGAATCTTGTTTTTTTATCATTTATTTTTTATTTCATTTTCTTACAATACTCTCAAGTTGATAAAAATAAAAAATACGCAAACATGTTTTTTAATAAATATCGTGATTACATGAGAATTAAAAATGGTATTGACACAGGTCTATTTTTAAATTACTTTTAAAATATATTTAAATATTTTTAACTTGTTTGATTTTAATTTTTTTTAATTTAATAAAGGTTGCCTATAAAAAAAAACCCTTAAAACGCCGTGGGTGTGTGGCGTCCTCTTAAGAGGATATCCCTTTATTTCTCTTAACCATCACATATCTAAGATAATATATAGGTAAACCGCTATTCTGTATTTATGAATTATATACTACTTGGGCCCTAGCCCGTATTGTAATAAAATAAAATGAATTTATACCTATAATATGATCCTAATATCATCTTATACCTCTTATGTTCTGTGATTTGAAGTATCGACCGAATACGCGTTCAGCCAATGTTATTTTTGTACTCTGCTGTCAAATTTCTAAACGTGCAATACTATAATTATGCACTTATTATATATGTAGAGAATACCTTTTCACTTTTTCTATATTTAGCTATAGCACTGATAAAAATATTTAAAATTTATATCTTTGAGGCATAATATCATTGTATTTTGTAGTATGGACCAACACTATACAAAACAAAATATATACTTATATACCTATATTTTCATACCTGTATTATGTTATAATATAATATAGTATAGAACATAGGTTCCCAAACTTTTTATAGTATAACCCATTTTAGATTTGTTTTTAAATTTCTGCGTCCCACAACATATTATTGACCATTTTTTTTTTTTATATGCTCAATGCTCATTAATAAAGAAAAGATTACTTATATAATTTAACTTACACATTTAATATAGTAAAAATGTATAATTAATTTAATAAATTTAAAAAAAAAAGTATAATTTCTTATTATATATTTAATGAGAAGGGTGTACTTATTTTCTATTTTTCTTGATGACTGCATTGATATCCACTTGAACATTTGTTAATTCGAGGTCCAGAGAGTTTGACAATTGCAATTTTCTTCGTAATTTTGTTTTGTTGGCAACTATCGCCGAAAAACCCACTTCACAATTATACGATGTAATGAAGAGTATATAGTAGCTTCTTAACAGCTTCATTAGATAGAGTTGGATAAGTTTTTTGAACAGATAACCAGAAATTGATTAAATGTTTTCGATTAAAATTCATTTTTAGTGAGATATTTTCAAAAATGTCGATTAATTCCTCTTCAGCTTTTATTGATAATCCACTCATTATGATTGGTTTTTGAAATGGATTTGAAATCCAGTTCATTTTTTGATATGTTCAGAGATATTTGTTATAATACTATTATCTACTTTATATACCTATAAAGATTTCAAAACTTTACGCGACCCATAGTTTGGGAACCTCTGGTATAGAATATAATAATTATATACATATTACATAAATATATAATAAGTATATGCATATAAAAAAACCAATGTTTTATAGTAGTTATTATACGTATTTATGTCCGTACATTTTTTTAATAATTAGTAAAGTACCTATATATATTATTTATATTAGGTATCTACCTATAATAACTATATTTCTAGTATACTTACCTATACTTTATACTTATAAGTTATACACAAACGGTTTTTAGACGTATTATTGTTTATCAGGAATATTTTTCATTAGTTATATTTTACAAATTACAATATTATACGTGATTAAATTGGTACGAAGTTTAGATAGGTATGCGCTGCACCAAAACGCTTGTTTTCCACAATTTCATATTTTATGATAATAATGAATAAATATTAATTTTAACTTCGAATTCGATTTTTATTTTTATTTGGAATGTGTTTACTAGGTAGTGTGAAATAAGGGGATCGTATAAACTTACTGTTTCTATATAGGTAATAACCAGTGATAGATTTGGGGAGGGACGTAGTGGACGGAGCTATTCTTAATTTTTCATGTTTAACAGCGTACCCCTTCAATTTTTTTTTATCAAGGAACGCAGGAAACGCAGTATCTGTTTTAATTTTTATTTAACATTTTTTTAAATTGTAAATTTCTTTTGGAAAAATCGTGAAATTACGAAAACGAAAGTTTTTTGTCCTTATCGCCTAATAGGTTTTAATTAAAAATCATGATATAAAATGTGGAATAGTTGATCTTATTAAATCATATTGGTAGGTATCTCAAAGTATCATATAGGTAATAAATAATCTTTATTATCCGTGAATGGCTAAAACCTAAAAGGATGGCGAAATCTTGGCGAAATCAATGTGACACCGATAAATTTCAGTTATTCTATGTAATTATATTTAATTTTATTAGTAAAATGGCGATATACGTTCTACTTCTATATCACTGATCACTACAGTTTTAGATTCTCTGTTGTATAATCATTTTTATTTGTATTTTAATTTAGGTAAAATAAGTTTTCTGGTAGGAAATTTATTGTAGTATTGATACTTAAAAGAAGTAAATTTTTGATTTTCCTAGTATACCTACTACCTATAGATAGTTTTCTTAAGTGAACAAGAAATCTATATCAAAAAGAACTAAATTTTTTTTATAAATTAGAAATTAATAATATCAGAGACTTGGAATGTACACATTATTTAGAATAACACTGATAAATTGACGACTGTAATTAACAAGATACAATTTTCAAAATTTTTTGACCACTTAATATCAGTAATTTATAAAAACGTTTGTTGAAAAATTATATAAAAACTATATTTCGATATACATCTACAACTTCCTCGATTTAAAAGGAATTTTTCATTTAAAAGGAAAAGTATTCAAGAGGAAAGCTTAAACTATGCTATATTGAAAATATGTAACCCAACGTTGTTGTAAAAAAAAAAAAAGTTGTATTTTTCTATTCTATTCATGTTATATAATAATTTTAAAATGTTTTTAAAAATATCCCCTAATCGAAATATTTTGGATAGGGGGTTTGGGGGACGAAGTCCTCCACGGCTTACTTTTCTCTAATATGTCCCGAAATGCAGATTTTTTAACTAAGCTCAGAATCCGTCTTTATTTTTTTTCCAATTCAACCATTAGTAATAACTATATATGGTATAATATGTTGTATACATATGTTTACGTGCGTACCTACCTAATATATATATGTGTATATTGATGTAATTATTATATGTTTATATGTATATTTCATTAATAAGAATACATTGTTGCAATTTATTAGAAGAAGTTGAAATAGTTCAATTGTGTATATGATTATTTTGTTATAGGTACTTTTTCATTTGATCTATATACTTTAAAAAAAAAAAAATATAAACATAATTAATTACTTTGATATAATTAATTTGCATATTAAAAAAAATATACATATCTATTTGACACGCGTGGATAGTGTAAACGTATATATTTTTCGTAGTCAATTAATTTTTTATTCACTTTTTTGTATTCAGGTACTAATAATATTAAAAAAAATTACATTCTTATAAATAATGTACACATATATATATATATATATATATATAATATTATAATATATTAGATGTTCATAATAAATACTAATTTATATTTTATACAGTATTCATTTATGTGTCTGTCGTTTTATTATATATATTATAATTTATTTATTCAAATCCAGGATTTATGAAAAATAAAAATGTAATTATAATGTATATAATTTGTGTATATAAAATAAAATGGAAAATGGTTTCAGTAAAAGACCAAAGTACAGATATGAGATATAGGTATAGACTATAAACATTATTGAATGCGAGTTTGGAAATCCTAATAAAAAGATACACGCTTGAGTATAAGTATACCTACCTACTAAATTTTTCCCAAAAAACTCCACGAGAAGCTTGATAGATAGTTATATTGTATAATTTCTCAATCATCATTAACAATCATTATTATCCTGGAAGTACAAAACAAAATGGAAATTATCCAGTGCCCTATACGTAACCGCAGTTTTTCGATGAACCAATTCATTTTTAGTTTTAAAAATAATTTGAAAAATTAATTTTTTAACAACTCTTAAAACGTATTTAAATGCACATAATAATATATATATATAATAATACCTACATATAAAATAACCATGTATTAAGCCGCGTCCAGACCGGATTTCCAACGCAAACCAAGGTACCAGTACATGAAAAATAGCGTTGGAAATCGTTGGTTTATGCGTCTGGAGGGAGTTTCAAATGTGTTAAATTCAAATCAAATTGTTGAAACGGCGAATGCGACGACCACATGTGCCTTGGTTTGCGTTGGAAATCCGGTTTGGACGCTCGATAATGTTGTTGTTTATCATTTATTTTTTTGTTTCATCTTTCTACGTTGCTTATTAGTTACGAGTATGTAAATGAGAGATATTAAAATAATATTTCAAAATAGATAAAAAAAAAACACAACAACAATACAAAATTATATTAATACATAGGACCCTTAATAATTTATTTTTAAAACGTATTTAAAGATTTTTCAATTTTCTTATTAGATTTTTATTTTTACTGGTCGATAGGAGTGGGGGTCGGGGATGATTTTCGAGAAAAGCGCAAAACGCAATTCTACGACTAACCTTTTTTTGCTTATTACCTGCATATATCCTAAAATTAACTCTTTTATAACAAAAAAACTTCAATATTTGAAATTGCTATAAATTGTTCAAAATTGAGGGAGGGGGGAAATTTTGAAAATACTTTATGTTAATAATATGTATTTAAATACATTTTATGTGACCATTTAAAGAATAGGACCATATACTTATGTATAGAAATCTAATGAAAGAAAAACTGTGACTGCAATAAATTAAAATTAATTTAGTAAGAGTTTATGAATTATATATAGATATAAAATTAAGTTAATTTCATATTACGTGTTAGTATGGTTAAAGACGGTCAAACGGTTGCATAAAAAATAAACCAGACAACTAACATGAAAATATAGCAACGTAATTTTCAATAATTACTGTAATCGGAGGACCTGTACTTGCTAATATGTCTTTAGAAAATAGTTTAAATTAAGACTTAATTAAATAGTTATCTTATCTGAATACTTAAAAAACATGTGTGTGTCGTAGTTGTTATATACCTATATAATATAGGTACGTTTATGTGATGCTTATAGCAAATAATTATATTAGGTATAAGAACTAGGTATTATAAATCAGGGAGTCAAAACGGGTTAAAATTGTATTAAAAAATTAAAACGGTTATGGGTTTAAATCGGTTTTATTTTTTTCGGGTTTCTACAACGTGGTTAAAAAACGGTTTACATTTTTTCGGGTCCAGAGTTTCGGTTTAAAACGGGTAAAAATTTTGCCGGTTAACGGTTTCAATTTTTGGTGTTAATTTTTAAGTTTCAAGTTCAAAATATATTTACTTTTTTAGGGATTCCAATTAATATTGTTAATCAAAAATATATGCCAGAATATATGTTTCATATAGGTTGTCGATTGGACGCACTAACCCTTTAAATTTAAATTTTTTAATTTTTCTAGACTAACAAAATATGACAAACATCTTATTATCAATTAATAATTTATTTTATGTAATAACTTAAAGTATTATTATAGGTATATTTAAATTGTCAATCTTTTATAATACTCAATATTTTAAATTATAATATAAAATATATTATTTATCAAAAAATATATAATTACGCCACAATATTAACAGTGGAACCAGTGGATTATTTCAAAGATATGGCACATGAACTATTAATTTAATATTTTATTTCTATTTCAGTATTTTATTATTTTTACTGATTTGTCGATTTACGTTACCCAAGTTTAAAAAAATTCCGGGTTAGTCATTTGAAAACGTTTTCCGAGTTTCGGGTTTAACACGGTTTTAATTTTTTCCGGGTTACGGGTTTTGGGTTTAACATTGTTATAATATTTTGCGCGATACATGGGTTTTCACTCCGGGTTCAAACCCGTTTTGACTCTGTTATAAATACCTATAAGTATTAGCATTGATTATATATAGTACTATATATAATTAATGGTATTAGGTATAAGTTATGACTAGTAGGTATATAATAGTCATATAGGTGTAATTTTAAATCTTAAATATACCGGTATAGTTTTTTAACATAAAAGTTAAACCACTCGTTTTCTCAATCATTTTTTATGTTTAGGAATATTTTTTTATAAGTTCAGTTTCAAGTACTTACCTATTCATTTTTACAAAAAAAAAAATCTATTATTTTATTTAAATTCTTATGAATATAAACGTTTAATTTAGACAAATTTAAAGCCCTATAATTCTTATAAAGAAAGAGTACCTATTACTTCCAGTGCGGTTTTAACTAAAATTTTAATAACGACTTTTCAATAAAAATGCATTTTCCTACGAAATGTGATTACCAGATTACAAACCTACCTAGTATATATTTGTTATTTAGCATATAAATGTATAATTTTTGTGTATTATTTTAAATTTAGAAAAATATTATAAATTGGTTTTAATATTTGTGTAAGTATACCTACCTACCATTAGTAGGTACCAGTTAAATATTACGCTTAAGAATATGTCTGTGCAAACAATTTTCAATGAATAACTCATGTTAGCATTTCTAATTTTTAACAACTTACAAATATCTTAGAAATACGAAACAAAAAACAAATTATAGAGAACGACATTACCTAGTGCTTTACGGTGCTTTTTTTACGATATTTTAATTTTTCAAGAGTTATAGTTATTAAAAAAATGAAAAATGTTGAGTTTTTAACAATTCATAAAATATGTTTAAATAGACATATCGAAAAACGGATCCGTAGGACACTAGATAATTTTGTTTTTATCATTTGTTTTTTGTTTTATGTTTCTAAGATATTTGTAAGTTGTTATAAATGAGAAATGTAAAAGTAATATTTTCGAAAAAATTTTATTAATTCATCAAAACAACCATAATAAAAAATGATATGGTAATGGGACCAATTATTAATCATTTTAAATATGCATATAAAATGTTTGAAATTTTATGATTTTTATTTTTCTTAATTTTTTTTAAAAATATCTTATATAGAACCCTTTAAAAATGGCCGCGCTGATATTCTCTTAAACTAGTTTTACTATTTACTATAACAAGCGAAACAATTTTATTTTAAAATACCTACCTCTTAAATTTTATTGATTACCATTTATTTTCGTGAAGAATTTTGGGATGGACAATTTTTATGTCATGTTAATTGGTTAAACATGTTTATTTTTACTCTTTTGATTCGGTAATACCATAGAATATTCTGAGGGAATACTATATCCGGCATCAACCCCTACTTAATTTGAGCCATTTCGAATAGCATTGAATGTTGATATTAAAAAAAAAAAAGAATCAACTACTTATTAAATGCAGTAAGTACCTATTATAATATAATACTTGTTAAAAATTCAGTATTATCTAAACCTTTTTTTTAATATTCCTAAGACCTAACCACATACATTTATTTTAAAAATTTGTATTTTGTGTTAAAAAAGAAATCGCCTGCTATTTGAGTATGATCCAAGATTATATTTATAATAATAACTAATACCTACCTATTAGGTCCTAATAGTAATGGTAAAAACCATAAAAAAAATCAGTATGCATTGCAATAGTATGACAAAATATTTGATCAAGAGTTATAATTAACCAAATTATTTTATTGATCTTTATTAGTTTTACTACCTATCGCCGATAGTCAAAATTCAAATAACTATAAATATATATATATATGTAGGTATATATTATGTAGGTAGATAGGTACTATTAGTTGTTATAAAGTGGTTTTGTGTTTGGTTAATATATATAAAGTTAATGCAGTAATAGAGGTCTATTAAAGCTAAAAAGCATGATTAAAAGTTATTCACGCAATCATTGTGTACCTACTATAAGAAAGTGCCATATATTTAGATAAAGTTATTAATTAAGTATACCTACTTGGATTTTTATTTAAGCCTACCAGCTATTACAGGGATGGATCTGAAGCTCATTTAAGGGGTCGAATAAGGATATTTATGAAATAATCTACCTAAAAAATAAATTTTATACTTCTCAAATAATAATAAAAATCATGTCATTCCTTTCAAATCTACTCCGGGTAGGTACCTAAGTTGTAAGTAAGCTTATTTTTATTTAATGTAGCAAACTTTTGGACATTTTTAGATTGAGATTATATTCTACTTTTATAAGCCCTCGGGGATTTAGTACTTCTACAAAAAAATTAAAAAGTGTCTAACTATAATTACGATACAGCTAGAGTACCTGTATAAATAACAGAACATTCCTATTGAATATTATTTTATAGACATGTCAAATTATAAAATACTTTTAACTTTGTTAAATTAATAAAAAAAAAAGAAAATACCAGTAGATAATCTTTATTTATATTTACGGTTTTATGTTTATGATCAATGACTAGATTAACTAGAATAGACTTAGATCATGGATCAAACAGGAAATATTATGTGTTACATAACAATTAAGTGTTAATAATAAATTATAGAAATTTGATAAGGAAATGCTGTTTTAAATTGATTTTAGATCTTCAATAATTAATAATTATTATTTGCTTATACCTATGTACAATTTATTCAAATATTCATGAGTTATACTTAAACAATAGGCGCATTCTTATAATAATACAATTATTTATTGTTTAATTAAAATATTGAAAGTAAATTTACTTTAGTTGATATTATATTTTAGGAAAACCAAAAGTATTTCTAAATTATGTCCTTAAAATTCAAATACCTAACTACTAGAGCTTTTATTATAGAATTTGAGTTGTAGTGAGAAACATATTATTATAGCTTTCTGGTTTCTAATAAAATACTATTTTTGTATAATATTTAAAAAAAAAACCCCCCTTTTTGGCATATTAAAGTGATATTAATAGAAATATTTAATTAACTCTCCACCTCTATTCAATAAAAATATCTAATTAAATAATATTTGATTCATTAGAAAGTTAATAGATCAATGGCATATTTAGCATTTTATAATATAAAAGTCAGATAATACAATTTATGGTTCAAAGACAAGACATAGCTCATATGTAGGAAAGTAGCTACTAGCTATACAATAATTAGAAGATAGGTATTATAATGGATGATTTACTTAAGCGAGAGGACTTCATATTTACATATTTTCAATCAAAAACTTGCATTAGCATTTTTAATTTTTATAAACTTACAAAGTTGTTAGAAATACGAAACAAAAAACAAATTATAGCTAATAATATTATCTAGCATTTTAGTTTTTAGTTATTGAAAAAAGTCAAATAAATTGATTTTTCAACAACTCATAAAACGTGTAAATATGTTCAAATCAAAAATCGGCTACATAGGTTGCTGGATAATTTTGCTTTACAATTTATTTTTCATTTCATATTCTACGATATTTTTAAGTTGTTAAAAATGAAAAATGCGTATACGTGGTATCGATCCATGATTATTTTTAAGCCACTTTTAAAAATATATTTGAATATATCAAAATTGTTGGATTTTCATTTGTCTTAAAATTTCATAAAAATTACCTATATAAAACCCTTAAAAAAATGGTTGTACGACGTAGGAGTAGACGTACTCTGGAGTAGGTATGCTTATAGAGAATACAATGTAAGGACAGAAATAGCTAAGTGGAGAAATTTAGTAGAGGCAGCAAAGGTTATACATATAGTCTGTAAAAATGCATGAGAAGAATAAACCAACTATAATACTTTTATAAAAAAAATTAGCACGGGGACGACGGATCTATCCTCATAATCTGCCACCATAAATACTTACCCCACTGGCACAGATAATACATTTAAGAAGTCAAATTACCTATTCCAATATTAAAATATCGTAAAAAAGCTCCCTAAAGTACTAGATAATGTTATAATCTATAATTTGTTTTTTGTTCCATATTTCTAAGATATTTGTAAACTGTTAAAAATGAGAAATGCTAACATGAGTTTTTCATTGAAAATTGTTTGCGCCGACATCCTCTTAAACAAATATGATTATAAAATAATTGTAAAATCTGCAAACAAAGTTCAATTTTTAATTAAGTTGTTAATAAAATTTTAATAAATTCAACTTTTTTTTGTAATAGGTACCTAATTGTAAAAATATTCAAAATAGGTTCACGTCATATTTTACATACCATTTGAATGGAAATGAATAATTATATAATATATATTAGTATATGATTTACAATAATACTACTATAGTAGATATTATAGTGTATATTTACAAATACAAAATTTTACCAATTTCAAAATGTATTTATTGTAGGTATATTATTATTCTGTACATTGCGTAATTGTGTAATTTCTAGCACATTTCATACGCAATTATCGATATTATTGGTACCGTCTATACTTGGTAGGTGATTGAAATTTGAATTGAATATTTATTTTTTATTATTAATTATTGTACTTAAGAAATTATTTGATGATTATTGTTTTCACATTTTTTTTACAATATAACGTCATCTACTTTGTCTACTTATCATACGATTAAAGTCCACTAAATCTGTGTACGAAAATTGTTTATTTTTGTAGTAGGTAACAACGAAAAAAAAAACGTAGAAATTTTCATACCAAATTTATATAAAATTACAATTTATTAGTATACTAGTATATATACTAGTATATATATTCATTTTATAAATAATTATGTTCCAATAAGTACCCAAGTCCAAAGTATTTTGTACAGTTGTAAATACCTATATGTTTAAAGATTTTTAAGTGTTATTTTAATTGTGCATTTTGTTTTTGAAAAACAATCAGTCATATTTAATCAATTTAATTATCCTTTATTTTGTATAATTATTTTTCTAAATGTATCTTTATTATGGATAAAGAAATATTATATTACAAACATTTAAAATGTAAACAATAATATTTATGTACAATAAAAATAAAAATACGTAAATGTTAATAAAGTAATAGGTATATATAGGTACATATATTAAATTAAAAAATGATCAATTCAAAAAAATGTAATATCAATGCATATAAAAATAAAAATAAATATATATTTACCTATACCTATAGTACATAAAAAAGAATATATGCCGAGAGTATTCAATAAAAGATTATAAGTAATGACTATAACTTATAGTTTCGACCGTACCTAAGTCGTCATACGTTACAAATGAATAATATAAAAAAACATAAAGGGAATATAAATTTTTTTTTTTTTTGAAAATTAATAAATATACATAATAATATACTAATAATAGGAAACAAATTATTAAACGATGACTATAGTAATATAGATAGGTTTTTAAAATAGCTGTTAGAAAACCATGAATTGTTATCGGATATATATTGGTAAATTTCCTTATCTTTAAAATCTGATTATAGGTATATTTAAAATGTTATTAAAACTATAATTAGTATATAATTAGTAATTATTGTTTTACTTGATTAGGTATATAATAATAATGAATTAACGTACATATTTCTTTGGTTATTTAATATTATTAAATCTTTTTTCATATATTTTTTTTCCATAGTAGATACTCTTTTATTACCTATTAATTATGATTAATACATTTACATAATACACACACATATATATATATATATATATATATAAGTATATATAATGAAGTTATTTACCTTCTATAAGCATATTATATTGAAATATATGAATTATGATTATATTCTAAGACGTGCTTATCAAAATTAAATATAAGGGATGATTTTTTAAATTTAAATTTTGAAATAGATAGGTATGTTCTTTGTATCGAATTTTGAAATTTCTACTAGTTTTACAATATAAAATTCATTGCAGCTACATAATATCAACTTATAAACGCCGTAATTATGCAGGGATTCGTAATAATTAATAGAAAATTAATTTTTTAATTTTTTGGACTTTTTATTTATGGTTTTATTTGAATTATTATAATTAATTATTGAATTATTATTAGTTTTCAGAGCTGTAAAGAATACTTTTAAAAAATATTTGAGTAAGTAAAAAAATATTATTGAAAAAAGTATTTAGAGTACCTAATGCACAAATACTTATTTATTCAATGTACCTATTTAAGTAAATACTCAAATACATTAAGAAAGTATTTGAAATAATTTTCAAATACTTAAAAAAATATAGATATATATTATACTGATAATTTTATTATATAGATTTTTTTCTTCTCCTTTGCCTTCGTTCCCGACTTCTTAATGCTTCTTAATCATATTTATAATCACACTATAATAGTATAATCACATCATGATTTTAAACTTTGATCTACAAATTAAAACATATACCTAGCTTACCTATCTGATTTTATAATAAATATATATATATATTTTTCATGTACAATTTGAGAGATGTGACATTTTAATTTTTAATAATATAATATAATTATGTAAAAAAAGTATTTCAAATAAATTAGTATTCAATATCATAAATAAGTAGGTATTAGAATACTACTCAAATAGGTACAAGAAAGAAAGAAAGCATTGAATAGGCACTCAAAAAAGTATACCATAGAATATCAATATTTAAATACTTTTAATCAAATACCTTACGACTCTATTCGTTTTAAAGGAAATCTTTGCATTATTGATAGATAGTATATTGATAGTATATAGCTATATATAGGATTTTGTAATTTTACTTAAATTTTTTAGTGAATTTTCTTGATCTTATTTATATAAAAATTATTTTTAATAATTAATCCGTGATATTTACCAATATATATAATTTATATAAATTATAGACAACGATAGGTACATAATTTTCTAACCGCTGTTTTATTATATCTACATTACTATAGGTAGTCATCTTAGTTCATATTCTATGCATTATGCTTACTAATTTGTATACATTTTTTTATATTGCTTTTTTGTTTTTTTATTATTCATTTGTAACCTGATGATGACTTACAATCAAAATTAGTTGTTTTTTAGAATTTTTTTTTAAATACTCTCGGCACATATTTATACCTACTATACAGTATATTTACATATAATTTTTTTTAGTTAAATAATAAGAAATATAAAATTAAAATAATATAATTTATATTCAACTAAGGAATAAACATTAATTATAAAATAACAAGGTGTGATGAATGTTAGGAGAAAAACAGATTACGATTATGTTAATATTGGGAGTCTACATGTAAATGGTACAAAAACACAATTATATTACAGTGAGAAAGTTTACAAACGTAAAGAATATTTTTTTTTAAGAATTCAAATAAATGGTTAAATTAAATAATAATATGTTCATTGTAAATTTGCAACACAAATAATTTATTTATACAATTTATTAGATACTTTTATATTTTATATAAAAGTACATTTTAAAATTATATTATTTTTTAGACTAAAAAATTCTCCTAAACATGGAATATGCGTACTGCAAATATACAGAGGCTGGATGAGTGAAGCACAACCACCGCCGATGGATGTTTCTAATTTACAGACCATGGACGACAGTAATTTTTTATAATTTTATTTCTGATATAAGTACCTACCTATATATTTAATAATTATTTTATTAATTTTTGATTAGTTAAATTAAAATTATTCAAACTAATGGGTATATCTGGAAAGTATGAAAAGGAAGATAGAGGTTGGTTATCCGAGTATTTGCCAAAAGATCAAAATGAGTTGCCAACTCGCTCTATGACTGTAAGTGTAAATAATGAACAATGTTTTTTTTTTTTTTATATAAAAAGCAATATTATTTTAATATTTTAAGTATACATTTTGAATGAAACAATATTTTAATTAACCATAGTCTTCTAATAAATATTTATAGGATAGTTATGATAAAGCAATAGTTCCTTTGAGCACCAATTTGAAATTGCAAAATAAGTATACGACTACATGCAATGGTTTACGAATGGGACGTCTTTTGGAAGATATGGATCATTTTGCTGGTAAAAAAAAAAATGAGAAAAGTTAAGGAAGTCAGACAAATTAATTAGGTACTGTTTTGTTTTAGTATGGATTGTTATGAAGCACATTTATAATCCAAAACAACCGGAAGATGTTCCAACACCATATGTCGTAGTAACATTATTGGTTGACGATGTGATCATTAATGCTAATAGACTTGTAAGTTAATATCTTTAGTAGAAATTAAAATATATATATATATATATATATAATTTAGGTACCTACATATACATATATAATTAATATATAAAAAAAATGTAGTGTTGAAAGTATTACCATTGATTATATTTATAATCAATAGTATTACACTATTACCTATATTTTATAAATATTCATATCTACTATAGTACCTAGTACCTATACTCTACAAGACCATTATAAATTAACAAAATATACTTAACTAATTATTTGCTGAAACAGGCAGTTAAAATATAAAAATATTTACAGAATATAATACTCATATCGTTACTTTTTAGTTTTTTCAATAAATATTTATACCTATTAATTAATAATATAAATATTGTATATATTTACTTTTTAAGTAATTATAATTATATTTTATATTATTTTAGCCTGATAAAGATTTAATTATCAGTGGTCAAGTAACTTATGTTGGTAAAACATCGTTAGAAGTCACTTTATGGCTGGAACAATTACGCGATGGTAAATTTGAGCGTATTACTAGAGCACATTTTGTATTCGTCGCTAGAGATCCAACTAATACTTCATCCGTCATAGTAAATCAGTTAGTACCAGTAGGGGAGCGTGAACAAAAAATTATGATTCTCTCAGCAAGTAAATATACAAATTAGTATAAAAATACAAATAATTTGAACAGTTTATAGAATTTTTTTTTTTTAATTTTCGTGTAGAAAAAAATGAAGATAGAAAACGACTTCGTCAAAATTCAATTTTGAATAAAATGCCAACACCGGAAGAACAATCATTGATATATGATACGTTTAAAAAAACTGTTGATCAAAAAGAGCCAATAATTGGCAACACAGTGTTACCGGCTAATAGTGTTTGGATGAATGATACTATGATTGAAACTAATATCCTATGTCATCCTGAAGTATATTGAATAACATATATGAGTTTTGTGGTAATTTAATGAAAATAATAATATAATTTTAGGACAGAAATTTACATAATACTGTTTTTGGTGGTTATTTGATGCGTGTTGCTACAGAACTTGGGTTCTTAGTAGCGAGTGTGCATAGCAAAACGAGAGTGAGGTCACAAGCAATTAACAGTATTACTTTTCGAAAACCAGTTCCAATCGGTAGTAGATTGAAGTTAATTGGAAAGGTAAACCAAAATTACTATCAGTCTATTCGTTTTTAAATTATTTTTATTTAATTTAATAGATATGCTACACCAGTGGACAAGTAATGATAGTAGAAATTATTGCAAAAGTTGAAGAAATTGAAAGTAAGAAGAGTTTGACTTCAAATTCATTTTATCATGTTTTTGTTGCACCAAATGATGTTCCGACAGTTTTGCCTCAAGACTATCACGGTAAAAATAATAAATTATGTCATATAATCAATTATAATTAAAAACTAAAACTAACTTATTTATCCATTTAGATTCAATGCTCTACATTGATGGACGTAGGCGATACTTGGAATTCGTCGGACATTTAGAAAAAGAACCCATATCATTTAATTAATAATCTAATCGAATCACATTTAAAGCAGCTTTAAACATAATGATATAGTTACTATTTTAATTTTAACTAAACGCTTCGAAAAAAAAAATATGTATAGTTATTTTTGTTTACTAATAGTATTATTAATTATTATATTTATATTGCTATTTTATGTTTATTTATCTTGTTTTGTTGTATTCATTTTTTATTTTATATATTATATTGATAATATAGTATGTCATAACAATATAAATTTTTTTGATATTTACTTGATAAATATTTTACTAATGTATCCATTCCTAAATATTATAAACAATTTATAATATTAAGATAAAATTAATTTACAAACAAGTATTTTAATCATATCAAAACAATGAATTTAATCACTAAACATAATTTCTGTTATAACTTTTTAACAATTATTATCACAATCATACAATTTAAATGTATAACTATAATAAACAACTTTGGTCAACTGAATGCTAAAATCTGAAGCTGAGACTATGCATTTTACATCGAGTATTATTTTTAAATAAAAGTTAATACATATATTACATACTTAGAACATAATAATATTACATAATACAGTTATTAATCTATTAATAATTATCTTCGTCACTAGAAGATATATCTGAATAATGACCTAATTGATCTATCCACCATTCGTGTACCTCTTTAACTGCACTCGATAGTTTAGGGGTACTAGTTCTTGGATTTGAAGATAACGATACATTCAGGTTGGACATATTTAATGGCTTTAAGTTCCTGTATGATGCTTTACGATTCTTTTCCTTGTCTGAAGGATCTGATAAGGTCGGTGTCAAATACTTTCGCCCGGATCCACTACCAACACTATCAGAACGTGTTATGCCTGAAGCTGATTTCAATTTTGAACGATTTGCATCAGACTGAAATTTGATCAATAATAAAACGTAAAATATTTGATTTTAAAAACGAATAACATACTTTTATATCGTTTTCTTCATTTTCCTTTTCATTATTGGCAGCCTGTTTCTCTTCGAAATCTCTGAGCATCATCTCATTTGTAGCACGTAGGCCAGCTAATAGACTACCTTGTTGTCTCTGTAAGAATATTTTCAATTACATTTCCAAGATATTTATGAAATATATAATAAATTACATTAGCTGCCCTCATTTTTCGTAAACATCCCTCAAGCCAATTACGTATTGTTTGTTTAGCAACTTCTTCTTGAATATTCACTTCGAAATCTTCACGCGCTACTAACTCTTCAAGTTGTAGAGCTTTTGTTATATCTACTGTTCGATATGATAACATGCTAAGTACAAAAACAGTAGTACTATATTTTAGAATGATTCTTATGACAATTAAATTATTTTCAAATTACTTTAAAACATCATGAAATGTTACTTCTTGTCCATTGTGAAGTCTTTCCAATTCGTAGCACATATGTTTCAACAACATTTTTCCCTTTTGAGGATCAGTTTCTAACCTACCTTTCAATAGACGTAACAAAAACTTCACCTAAAAACAAATGTAATTTTTAAATCTGTAGTTCCATGCCAATATCTATTTATATATTTATTAATATAATTTTAAAATCTATATACTCAAACTATACAACAATCAATATTAAAATTGTATTTTGATAAGGAACAACTAAATAAACAAACAGATATCATTTTGCATAATAAAAAAAATATATATAGAATTTACAAAAATTAAATTATATAAATTAAAGTTGAATTCATAAAGAATTTTTTTTCTAACTATTTGATTAATAGTTACTTATTAAAATGCCTCTAAAAAAGAGAAAGATAACTGTTAAGGATAACATTAATATAAAGAGGATGAGATTAAAAAGGTAAAATAAAAGTAATGATGAGATATATAAGACACTCTGAAGTCATTGCCCAAGAAACTCCAGAACAGCGTGAAAAAAAAATTTATTTAGTGTTTATAAAAAACATGCTGTAACAATTGATGAAGATAATTCATAAAACAAAGATACCGATTACAAAATTAACGCTATAGACATATTGCAAGATGTCAGAAGATGTGTCAAATTAATTTTAATAGGACATTATTTTATTATGAAATTGGTGTTATGTAACAAAATGATAATAGAGCTGTAATTGGAAAAATTAACAAAAATTATTTGTTCAGTGGCACTATGAAATTAAAAAATTAATCTTCAAGTATGAAAAACTAGTTCAAATGGAAAAGCAAGTTTATTTCCAATAAAAATACCAATCATTAAAATTGTATTTATATATCACTTCTTTTCTAACTCGATTTATTTTTTAAATAAAATCAGAAAATACAACTCTTGCTTCCACTAAATGACCTCAATTGGAGCAAAACCAATTGAAGAGCCAGGATATAAAAACTACATTTAAAATTCAAGGACAATTAGTATATTATAGAGCAGAATACCACTTCTTTATTGAAAATCTTCCTTTTTACAAATGTATTTCATGGGAGTGGGAGATAATAAAACTGAATTAAATCAATGATGTAAAATTATATCAAGAATAAAGCAATAAATCGTTTTGAATTTACATTTTTTTACACAATTCTTTAGTAAAAGTGTTTAAAAAACACTCTGGAAAATATGCCAATTAATGAATATAAAATAATCCTTTGGGCTGATAAAAAGCAGTTGGAAAATATGAAGAACAATCCATTTACCAACTGAAAATGAATTAGCCATTTTAATTAATGGAAATGATTTTGATACACAAAATTCTTAAAAAAAAAAAACTAATAAATACCTATATTAAAATTCTAGAAGCAAATACATTATATGATACATTATAGTATCTATTAATATTTTGGAATAGTGAGGATAAATATATTTTGAATTAAAAAAATCTAATACCTAACTAACGTAGAAATGAGGGAAAAATATTAGTGCCGACCAGAAAACAACGCGTTGTGAGAAAGGGGTTGCGCTACAGATTGTTGTCATACGCCTGCCCACGCCTCATCAGCCCGTTTACACATGCAAGCGTGGTTTGGACGGTACACAGACACGCCACATGTCGTGGGAACCCGGCTTTAGGTGAATCCTCGGGTACAGATGCTAATATTTTATATTATTTACTACTAGTTTCCGCAAAAAGTCATTGTCAGGGATAACAAAAACCATGAACAAATTAAAAAAATATATAAAATATGAAATAATGTATAATTTAGGTATGTGGCAAAATATATTGTGAATGTTTATGTATTGTAAAAATAGTTATTTGTTACAAATCGTTTAGAGTAAAATCTATTTAATACAAAGTTTATAGCCCTGTTATACAAAACTAGATATTTATAAAACTTACTTTGTATACTTGAATGACTCCAGCTTGTGTGTCGTCAACAATATTCCACGAGTGTTGAAAATTCCTGATATCTGCATATGAAAGTAAAGCATCTTCCTCATTAGAATAAAAGAGGGAGAAATTTTCCATAATAATAGCTGTGGAAAAAACAATTATTTTTTGTTCCGTGTATGTGACGTTAATACACAATTTTAATATTAACTTACCGACCAAAAGGTTGAGAACAATGTATGTAATCATTACGTAAAATGAACAGAAATAAATTAAAGCAGCTGCGTAATTTCCACAGTCTGTTTGCCAATAATTACTTGCAGGTGTGCATTGTGGTGGTAATATCATACAGTCATGCATGATTTTGTTCCAATCTTCACCAGTAACAATACGAAATAACATCGCTACACCAGTTACAGGAGAACTGAAATTTGCTAGTCTACATATCAATAAAACCAAAAATATAAATAAAATACGCTTAAATTATAAACAAGTCAATAAATAATAATAATCACCTGCCAATTCCTTCACCATATTTCACAGTACCGAACAAAATAGTTCCTGCCAAAGCATATGAAAACACTAGTAGAAACATACCAAATATGATGAAGAAACTTTTACACACAGAGACTCCAACAGTTAACATGAGCATTTTAAGCGTTGCGTGTTTTCCTGTAATTGTAAAAAAGCGTAATACAACTACTATATAGCCAAAAGAGTATGACAATTCATTCTGAAATTAAATAATAAAATAATAATTATTAACGGTTAAGAATATTTACATAAAGATATTTACTTTGAAAGTAAAATGTGTAAATATCCAAATCATTCCTAAAACGGTGACTAATAAATCGTAACGATTTCGACGAGATTGCCAATATCCACGAGCAGTGAATGCAATCATTTTCATAATTACTTCAGCTACAAATATCAAGGTGAGAAATGCACTAACTAACGATAAGTTTTCAGTGTAATCAGATCCAGCCCGCCACTATAATAAAATATAATGTGTAATTATAATGGCATGATTATTTATTCAAACAGCTGTAGTAATATATGTACAGGGTTTGTCTAATGTTTCAGAACTTATTTTATATGGCCAATGGAAAGGGGTGGAGGGCAAAGTTGGTTGTGGTATATGTCACATAAGCTAGGAGACACAGCTTTGTTTCCTTCAAGGGTTGTTTGGAGTATGTAGATTTCTCCTAAAGTGAAAATGTGTTAAGTGCTCACATTGGTAGATGAAATGCTGCAAACCATTGATATTTTTTAGACTTCTCTTAATCCGAAGACATAAAAAGAAGTAGAGTGAACCACATCTGGACTATAGGGTGGTTGGGGACGTGTTTATATTTATAATGTAATTTTATTTTTTTTGTCAAAAATTAGTAACTTGGCTTGACACATTGTTATGATGGAACATTTAGGTATCAACAATCTCCCTTTGGATGTGATAGACCTTTCATATTTGCAAAACATCACTCACAACATCAGTCTCAATTGGAATATACAGTGTAATTCATTAGTATTAATACACTTAACCGGCGATCAGGGTTCAAAATTTCTCACACATTGGACAAATTTTAATCGATTCGAGTTGATGTTGGACATTCAGCATGTGGTTTATCTTGTTTTTTTTCTCGGCCATCTTTACATTTTTTTATGTTACTTAAAAACAAACGTTTTGGACATAACTTTTTGATAGCACGACGCTGCTTGATGGTTCACTGCAATTTGATTCTTAATATGAGCACTAAACATACATTCACTTTAGGTGTGATCTATATAATCCAAAACAGTCAGAGGCAATTGAGCTGTGTCTTCTTTTTTTGGTCAGAGAAAATCAGTCCCAAAACCTATTGGACAAACCCTGTATATAAGAAATTAAAATAATTACCGACACACATAACAAACAACTATTGATTACAACAATAATGGCAAAGAACCTCTTAAAATGAATTTTTTGAGTAATGTCATAAATAAATGCTCGGAATTTTCTATGGTCTGGCCTGGGAGGTAGATGTAGAGGTTGGGCAATTTTCAGTCTTTTCTTCAAGTCACACCTATAAATCTCAATATTATATAAAATACAATTATTTTATATGTAAAGTTAATTTTGGATTACCATCGCCTTTGATCCACAGTCAATAACGCTGTTCCTTTATTTTCTGAGTAGTTGGCAATTACAACACCAACAAATAATGTAAGCCCAATCATACATCCCAAGAATATAAATATATGAATGTATATTCCGTGAACCTTATTAAAAAGCATTTAAATGTATATTATTAACAATTTTTTTTTTTATAATAATAACAACATCATGCTTTCACACTAAATTAAAAAGAAAATTATTCAATCATCTCCTAAGCATAATAAAAATTAAAAATTAAGCTAGGAAGCATAAGAGACTAAAATAAAATCTAGTCAAATGGGCAATGACTTTTTTAACCTATAAAGTCAAGATGATGTTGCACCTGCTTTTGCTTACTTCATAAATCTAATGAGCAATATAGCAAAATAATGCCATGCAGAACTTAAATTTTTAGGTTTTAGTAAAATTTAGAGTTTAAACACCTAATATATAATTCAAAAAGAATCATTTTTTAAAATTATTATGTAAAATATTACCAATAAAAAGTTAAAACTAATTAAAAATCATATTCTAAACTCTATTATTTGGCATTATTTTACAAAACATAATCTTCAATATTATTATTTTTAGAAATTTGAAAATATGAGTTTACACTCTAAATTTAACCAAAAACACATAACTAATCAGGTTCTACAAAGTGTTATTTTGCTATATCGTTCATTAAATAGATGAAGGCAGCAAATACAGAAATGATACCCTTAGGGCCTGGACGAGATCTTTTTAAGAAGCAGAATTAAGACAATAACTACCACAGTCCATGCCGCTTGATATTGTGTAATAGTCATAAATGGTTATTAGTGTGAATGTATTACTACTACTTCCTGATTGCAGAGTTATTATTTATATCTAGTATCTACATACACTAGAAATCAGTTCACTAGATTGGAGATGTTAACAGGTACATATCAGAAAGAACAAATATCAAAATGTTGGTTGGTTATGAAAAAAGTGATAAAGCTTTATTCATACACTTAATATAATTTAATATTTTAGATTTTAATTGAAATAAATATAAAAATTCAATACAAATTTATCAGTTAAAATTGTATAATATTATCTAATTTTATTAATAATAAAAATTAATTATTTAATTACATTGATTCAATGAGGTAGGATCATTTTTTAGCGAAGTATAATAAAACTATACTTTGTCCGGTGAGAAAATGCACTGCAGGTCGACCAAAATTATATTCCTAACTGTAACCAGTCTACTAGCAGGACACACCAAGAATATTATCTTGCATAATGTGTGAGCAAAAAACCATTACACAATGTGTTTAAAATTAAATGACTCACACACGTCTACATTTATACACACTTAAATTAGTACAAAAAAATTGGGGACTAAGAGTCACTATGATACAATCTCTAATTAGACTGAGAATAGGTTCTTTTAGACCGTCATAGTAGTAAATAAATATTGTAAAATAATTTATCATTGTATAATATTAAAAGCTAATCATCTTATAAAACATTAAATATATAAAATGATAAAATGAAGGCTAAAAATATATAAAAGTTGTATACAATTCAGCCATGCTTTGGTTCTAAGTTAGGGCTAAACCCCTAAGCTTTTGAAATGACAAATTTTATAGACGCATGCCCGATCATGGCAAACAAATTGAACATTACTGGTCCTAGAGCGCTGATGAGTATATCACGAACATCCAGCCAGCCTTTGAATGATAACACTTCAAATAGCGTCAGCATTGCATAGCCTATATTATCGAAATTGAACCTCCTCGGGTTCGCCCTTCATTGTCAATACATAATTCCTCATTTCATTTTTTTTTCTTAGAATTTGATTAAAATGCACCTCTTGGGCAACAAATAATTCAATAATTTTTGCTTACCAAACTCTAGGCACTAAAATGGCAGGATAAGTTTCATTTGGTCCCAGTTTCATTTTCATTTTTGTGACGAAGATTTTACGCATGAATACTCCAGTACAATTTATACGATCCGTAATATTTTCATCGTTACACCTGGCTAAACGGCCACCAAAAATTTGAACACCATAACTGGCAAATACAAACATCAATACAATTAACAATACAGATACCTAGAAAATATATATTATACATTATACATATACATATAATAATTATAAATTATTTCATACAAGATTATATCTTAATATGTATAAATATAATTTGTACTAACCAATAATATTTCTTTAAATCCACGACAAAGTTCATCAACTACTTTTCTCATGTGTGGGACTAATGAAAATATACGTAATGGGCGAACACATCGACAAATCATTAATAAATGAGCTGAAGAATTTGTAGCTACTTTAGTTGGCATCCAACATAAAAATACCAAGCTTGTCTAAAATTAAAAGAATTTATTATAGATACCTCATTAATTATATTAGATATTTTAAAAGTAACTTACCACATAAACAAATATATCTAATATAGCAGCTACATCTTTCATATATGCTTTGGGAGTAAAAAATACTCCATCAGCTAAAATTTTTAATGCTAATTCAATACTCATAAAGCATACAAATACATATTCAGCTATTTGCAATGCTGGAGTTTCCATTACACGGTAAAAAGGTTTTTCAAACATCATCGATATACAACTTAATGTGGTGATTAATATCATTAACCAATCCAGATATGTTACTAGTCCCAAAAAGTTACTGAAAATAATAAAAACTTAATTGTCAACTGAATTTATACAAATTTTAAACTAATCAAGTTAAATATTACTGTAATGGTATAATAAACAACTAGTAAATACTAAATAATGCAACTTATATAGATGGGATTTATATATTTATAAGTAAAAATTTAAATATGTAATGTATTTATTGCATTTTGAGGTAAATTTGTAAGGAAATACTCTACACAAATCCAGTTTGTAATAAAATATGAAAATAAAACTAATTAATGAAAGTTAATAACTTACTGAAACCCTTTATATTTAACTTGTCGCTCTTCTCCTGTAAGTGGATCTCTAAGTTTCAAATCATATCGTGCATATACAATTAATTGACATAATTTACGAAATTTTGATTCTCTAGGAACAATAAACAGAGGAGTATCAAATAATGGATGATTTTCACGTAAATCTTCCTCTCGTTGATTACGTCTCATTTCTGCTTGCTGTCGTTTAGCTTGCAATAACTTTATATCAAGATCATGGGGTCTAGCACGTGTAGCTGTAGCTAACCGATTCATGCCACCAATATCTCCATTTTCCATAAGATGCTCATATGTTTGTTTAAGTTTCATTGACCCACGACGAATACTGTGTCTCATTGATCTTAATATTAAAATATATACATAAATAATAATATTATAATAATAATAATAATAATAATTTTTAATAATCATACTTTTTATGATCCATTCGAGTATGTTGTATATTATTAATAGTGCCTTGGGTATGCAATGTACCTTTATTTCCAACATTTGGAGGCAAAAATGTCGAATCTCCCAAAAGTAAACGTTGATTGTTAGAATCACTGTAATGATTAAAAATGTCGTCTTCATAATTTAGTTCATAAATAATATCAATTTATTATATCATTGAAATTAGAAGATAGTAAGTGCATTTAACCACTTATACCTTTCAAAAGATTTTAAAAAAGTATATATAAACGACTACTATGTTATCTAAACTTTCACTTTTAACTGTGTATTGTATTTTAATAACTATATATTACATACAAATTTATTAAATCTATTATTAACTCCTCCTTCTTTCCCAAAATATAATATTTTTTTAGTCACACTGAAATACTTTTATTAATATTTAATGAACACATTTTTGATACTGATTTGGATATTACCAGTCGTTTTTTTTTCTCAGATTATGAATGTGTCAACTATTTGTATATGTATACCATATATTAGGATTTACATTGGTAGGCTTCTTAGAGTTAATTTGTGCAATAACACAAAAAAGTATATTGGTAAGTGTTAATGTTACAAATTACAATTGGTTCATTATATAATATATTTTTTTGTATAAAATCATACCCAAAATAGTAGTAAGATGTTTATACATATCCTTGGTGAGTACTGAATGGGGTTCAGTGATGATTATTTTTTTATGAGTTTCATTAACAAAACACTATTATACCCAACTAGGTATATTATATACTTTAGGTATTTTTAATAGGTACTAAGCATTGTAAAAATGATAATAACAGTCGAAATCGAAGGAAATAATAAAAAGTGAATACTTTTTGGATAACTAAACTAATACTACATAAAAAAAAACCATTTACTTAATTATGTTCGATATAATTGCTTTACGAATTTCTGGTGTTACTATTCGCATTTTTGGTGGGTTTGACAATAATTGCATTGGATGCTGTTTACGAGCTACCAAGGGTGGTTTTATTACTTCAACTGTTTTATTTATATTCTCCAAAGATGTTTCTTCATCACTTTTATCTAAAACAAATTGTCTCATAAAACTTTCACGCACCTAAAAAAAAAAAAATACATTCAAATTAACATTATATTTTAAATAAAATATAATTCTTAATTTTACTTTAGGCAAATTGAAATCAGATGGTTGTTTATGTATAGAAGTCATATTAGGCCGATCTGGAAATTTTTCAAAAATTCTTAATCTAAATGGCAGTGTTTCTTTAATTTCAGCACTTTGCTCACGAAAACGTAACTGTTTTAACTTTTTTAATTCTTCATCAAGTTCAAGATTGTCCAAAATAACAGCAACAAAAAGACTTAATACAATCTAATACAAATTATATAATTGTAAGTAATAATATTTTAGTGTCATTTTAAAATAGATTATTTTCTTACGAGTGTGACAAACAAATGATAGAGAATAAAGTAGACGGCAACTAATGGTACTAATGTTTTACTACTGGTGCGTAACATAGTTTCATCCATAACATCAACCCAGGCTTCTTGAGTGAGAATTTGAAACATTGACATGAATGCCTATAATTAAATATTATAATTATAATTTAATTTAAATAAAATAAAACAAACCTACTTCTGGGAAGGTTTCAAACTTTGAAAATCCACATAAATCACAGAAAAGTTGCATGGAAATTCCTGAAGAAATAACTAGTAAGCACAAGGTAAATATAATAAGACTTCCCAGTTTTTTTCCAGGTCCAAATATTTTATATACAAAATCTTCCAACATTGGTGAAGCCTTAATCAATCGGACAATTCTTAAAACCTAAACATGATTTGATTAATATAATAATAAACATGATTTAATATAGAAAAATAACAAACCTGAAAATAAGTTAATCCTGATAAATAAAATTGTGGGACAATATGTAATGTAGTACCAACAGCTAGCATTAGTTCAAACTTATGGTATGAATGTTTGAAATATTCTTTGAAACCAAGTAAAACCATTTTAAATAATGTTTCAAAGTTAAATATTATTGTATATATAATCTAGAAGTATGAAATAGTTAACATTAAACCATTAAAAATAATTATTAAAAAATAATTACTTCAACATAGTAGTATTGATTATAGAATTCTTCTCTAGCTCGTCCATCATGCTTGAAATTCATTGTAGCCATTGCAATACCATTACTGAGTATAATACACATGACAAGTAAACGAAATGAAGCAGAGTTGAGAATCTTATGTCCTAATGGCGATGCTAATGTTCGATGTTTATTCTGTTCAGGAGTTACTAATCTCCAACCATTTTCATCACAAACTAAAATCTAAAATAACATAATTGATATTAAAACTAAATGAAGATATTTATACAAAAACAGAACATAGATAAAAATGTACAATACAAGTACAAAATCAAAATGTAGAACTATTAAAACACTTATAAATCTTACTTCAGTGGAAGTTTTACTTCCAACATGTCTTCTACTTCCCCATAATTGTTGAAATTGCACTCGCATTTCATTAAATGTCTCAGTGATGACAGCAATAAAAACATTTTTAACTAACCATGCCAAGAAGAATATTAATGTAGAAAAGTAAAAAATTGCCCTCCAGGCTGGAAGACTATCGAATGTTCGAAACATAATGTACACCCAACCTTCTTGTGATGCTGCTTGATACACAGTGAAGATACTTGTTGCTAAAAAAAATCAAAAATACTAAAGTAAAATACAGAAAGGTATAATGTTTAAATTATATAGATTTTATGATATACCAAATTCATCAAACCCGCTGAAGCCAGTTATGTATCTTGACAAATCTAATTTCATACATTTCATACCTTCCGGACATGTATAACCTTCATCTACTTTTTCAGAACAAAATGAATCTGGGATGGCCAAATTATTAAGAGTAACTCTGCAATATAATTTATTAGTTTTAAATCATATTATTACAAATAGATTTAAAAATTATTTATGCTATACTTTCTAAGATCTGTAGGATCTGTAGTGTTGACAACACAATGGTTTTTCATTTCGCCAAAAAGTTGAACACCAAGTACACCATATAAAGACATAAAAAACAGGAAGAACAGTGTTACATTGTAGATTTGTTGACTTGATCGCCTAATACAATTATGTATTAATAGTTACAATTTTCAAGAATAGTGTACCCATTCTAAGTTTCCTTACTTAAAAATTTGATTTATTCTAGATTTTGGCATTGAGAATTTCAGGAAGACACGTATAAATCGGATCAGAATGAAAGGCCTTGGTGCTCTAAGTATTGATAGCTTTACGTCAGGTATACATATTTCAACAATTTGTAATATGACAGACACCCAATGGAACAACACCATTGTCCCATCAAATTGACACCAGTGATCTTTCAAATATGGCGATTCTCCCTAAATAATAATTATAAAGTAAGTACTTTGTACACTGATACGTATATTGTAGTATGGAAATGATGTCGAATACATTTAATATGCCACGAATGTGCATTTTGGCGATCATTTCAGCAGTATATAAACCAGTGACGACAGAATCGCACGCAAACGTTGCATATTTTAAAAATGGAAAACTCTTGAACGTTTGCGGAGTATTGAGACTGACGCAAAGTAAACTGAGCAGAGCGCAAAAACGCATCAACCGTCGGACCCATAGCTAAAGAACAAACGAGTGTAAATTAGATATGCAAACGATTTTCGTTCGTAGGTATTACATATTTTACGAATTTACCTTATTCACCCAATCGATTTCAGTGTTCTCGTTTAGAGATTCATCCTGAACATAGTCAGGCACCATCATATCTACCCGAATGCTCTGCTTACGACCTAACATGCCGTCAAATGTCCAACATTTGGGGTCCCTACATTTTCGCTTTTGGCTCAACGAAAGGTATTATAAAATATAAATATAAAAATGATTTTAATAATAATATTGTGTTGATGTAATTTTATCGTTATCATCAACTCTAATCTCAGACGGATCGATATTTTAAAAAAGTGATAATAGGAAAAACCGTGTGAAGTGCACTATAGTTGATATGTGCACGATAGGCAATCTTTTATTTGGTAAAAATTTGGTCAACATGTCGAATAGACGATGTCGTGGACGAAGAACCGTTTATTATAACTTTGCAAATATAACAATAATCACAATGAATTTTCGCGTATAAATTAATATAGTTTTCGAAAAGCCATTCGAGAAAATTCGAGAAAATTCGAGAAAATCAAACGACCGTACGCCGAAAGCGACGTCGTTCACCGGCAGGCGGCGCGTAAGACCGGCAACATTGTGTACTTTCCACCTGACGACAGTCGACCTCAAGCTGCGCCAATCGACGTTGTCGGCTTGTCCGTGCCGGGTGTATAGATTGTAGGCTGGCGGTGAATGAGTAAACCGGACGTTTTTTTCAAAAAAAAAAAAAAAGAATAAATAATAAAAATAAATTGCAGTAGGTACCGTATAGTGTAAAGATAAAAGTTGATTCCATTCCGTACTTAAGTCCCGTCGTCGATCACTCGTGTTTCACCGGTAAACCATTTGGTATAGCTAATTTAGTAAAATAGACCTATATTTATTATCATTCGTTTTTTTTTTTTTATCGTAAGTTACCGGCTCTTTCATATAATTCGTCGTCGTTTTTTCACGATAACATTTAAACCGGTCATCGTTGGCGCACGGCGTATCTCAAATTTTTTTTTCCATTTTTCCGACCGAAGTGCGTTTCCCAGGTAATTCAGTCGAAATAATGTGGAACGACAACTTGAACTACTATCACGGCTGCAACAGTCTCGTCTGCTCGTTTTACAGGAGTAGACACTACGTCTTCAGGGACATTCAGTCGAACATGAAAACCGTCGAGCAGGGAGTCTCGTTGCCCATAATGCAGGTCAGTGGAAGAAAATTAGTGTACCTACCTAATTATTATATTTGAGTATTGACGTACAATGTTGGCTATTGTGTTTTTTAATTATTTAATTTTGTCCTAGATAAAAAAAAAAAATACCTACTATAATCTTATAGATACCAACTACTGCTGTCCGACTGTGCAAATACAAGACCAAGTTTGGTCGGTCCAGGGGAGCACATACCGGTTCTGGCGTGGGGGAAGGCCAGGGGAGATCAGTCCGCAGGCGACCGGTTAGTCGGTTTGTGCGTGGGATCAGCTGGAGGCGTTGAGCGATTTTCGCTTTCTTTCCGGTCGTTTTATTTATGTGCGTTTTATTCTCTCGCGATTTAGTCCATACAATTATAGTCTATTTGTGGACCTTATCTACGGGTTTTCACGTGTGTTTTTATAAGGCTTAATATTAACAGTGTTTTTGGTTTCGAAATAAGTACCTACGACCACACAATATTAATTAATATTCGTTTAGTCTTCAGCAGATCGTACGCAGTCAATTTTCGAGACGTTTTAAAATGTCACAAACAATACGAATAACGATATTACAATAATTATCCGTGTCCCCCTTTCCCCCCCAAATAAAAAACGAAACAATAGTCTTAATGTAAAATGTAAATGTTTATTCTGAAAATGCTAAATACCTACACGATGTATTGCGGTCATTCTCATTATAATACAATAAAATGGTAAATACTAAATACCGTTGAAAAATATCATTGATAACGACTGATACGTATCAGATGAGATAAGAACGTATTAGTGCTATCATTCTACGTTAAATTTAAATAGGTATACATGTTTATTCCTGTTTATACGCTCCGTGGTCCGTGGTACCTAATTCAATTACCATTTATGTTTCTGTACATTGTGATATAATTAATATTTTATTCAAGATTTAAACTATAATTATAAATATATAAATGGGTCAAATTGTTTTTTGAGTTGGTTTTTGGGTCATCTCTAAAATATTGAGAAAAAATATCACGGCTATTCTATCTAAAGCCGTGGTCCATATCGAAGTGTAAATCACAAGGTATGATTAAAACGTTATCACCAATTGTCAATGTGACCAACCTATACATAATTGCATTCGATAATTCAGATAATATTTTCGTTCAATACGAGTTTAATATAAATTATACAGCATTTTAAAAAGTTAAATACTCATTAAAAAAGTCGAAATATTGAAAAACTCCATATACATTTTTTATTCGTATAGTGTAGGTACTAGAGTAATATTCCGCAGTCAGATGTACGATTATTGCATTTTTTTGACACTCCCCTTGGAGAATATCCTATATTATTATATAGTAGCATTGATTATATCAATGATATTAGATATATATTAGGTACCTACCTAATATACACGTACATAACATATATTTTATAGTAAAACATGGATTTTTTGAAATATCAAAAAACAACTTTTACAATTTTTTTTTCGTACAGTATACTAGAATAATATCCCGCAGTCAGATTTTCGATTTTCCCGTTTTTTTACCCTCCCCTCGGAGAATATCAGCTTTTGGATCATATCAAAAAAGCCAATAATATTGAAATCACAATTTTATAATGGAAGTTTTTTTTCTTACGCGAATTCCTATATCTTATAGAGATAATAGACAAAATATATGCATGCAGTTGTTGTGTTATGGCTTATGCACTTACTTTTTTATTTAGACAGTTCTAAATCGAATACATTAGCAATTATAGTAGTTAAATATTAATACGTTTTTATCAATTTAAAAAAATAGGTATAATTTTATATCTATTCTATTTTTACATGGCACAAAATTTACTTAGAAATTCGATATCAAAATTATTTGTATTTTTAATTTACGAAGTTTTTGTATAGGCATGTTAGGTACTTATACTTATTATCAATAATAATCATAAAAGATAGATACACTAAAAAAGTTATAAAATTAAGAAATATGTTCTTAAAACTAAAAATCATAAACCTATGCAAAAATATGCCCTATAAAATGTTGATATTTTATCAGTAACTTTATAAAATAAATTTATGACTTATATTAAACAATAAATTTAAATGTAAAAAAATCATGCAAATGCATTCTTCTGAGCCCTATAATAATAATTATACTTTTTGTTAATTTTATTTAATGAATAATGATTATGGCATTTTGTATTAGAGGTGGTTAAAATCGTATAATTACTACTGATTCGATTGTTTTATTTTTTAAACACATTTTTTAACGTTTTATTATACAGGTGAAATATTATTTTTTAATGATACACTTGTTAAGTATTATAATGTCCTCATGAAAGGTACCTATTTCAATTTTTTTATTGAACACTTTATAAATTAGGTACCTGCAATGTTGATTTGTATTTAATTCTGATAATTTAAAAACATTAATTATATTCTTGATTAGGTAGGTATATTGCTTCATATTAATATAGACTATATAGAATTATTATTATAGGTATGTAATATTATAATACTAATAATAACCTATATAGGTACTATATAATCTAAAATAATCCTTAAGAGGATGCCACACTGGAAATTTTTCAATGAAAAACTTACATTAGCATTTTTCATTTTTATCAACTTACAAACATTTTAGAAATACGAAATAAAAAATAAATTATATAGCTAACAATATTATCTAGTGACTGATTGAGCCAATTGTTGAGATATGCATTTTTACACATTTTATGACCTGTTAAAATATTGTTTTTTTTTTTTGCATTTTTGTAACAGCAGCTTATAAAACGTATAAAAATGCATATATCAAAAATCGGCTTCATCAGTCACTATATATATTTATTCTTTATAATTAATTTTTTATTTCATCTTTCTATAAAATTCTCAAGTTGATGAAAATGAATACGATTATGAGTTATATGTACGTTATACATACAGTTAGTTATACTGTACAATTGAATACTGAGATAAATATCATAATAATTAAAAAATTAAACTTATGAACAAACTTTTCACTGTTGTAGAAAGTTTTAAATAATTTTCAACGTTTTCTAAAAAACCCTTATTTTTATAAAAATTATAGGTACCTTACGTCCTACATGTACCTATTATTCATGCAGCTGTGTACTCAATACTTACCTGATTACTTAATGGGCTATGTACCAAACAAATTATTTTCAATTAAAAAATAACGGAAAAGGCATTAAAAAGTTATTTAATAGGTAAATCATTATTAAATAAATATAGATAACAATATACTTAGGACACATTTCATCGGCGTTAATTCGATTGATTACGAATAGGTTCAAAGTTTTAGTTATTGTAAATTACTAACTTTGAGGACGCCACACCAACAATTAAAAAAAAAATAATAATAATTAATAATTATATCCCAAAAATCGGGAGACTTAAGGATAGAAAATCAAAAATGTGGGTAAGTAAATTTCAGACAAATTCAGATTAGTTTTTAGAATCCTTATCGCATCACACATGGGTAGTCCATATGTTGGAAATAGAAATGTTCTAAATTGCTAAATTGTGTGATAAAGAGACGACAGTTGCCGCTTTAATTCCCATAATCTATTTTACCTCTATTTTATTATGTTCAAATAGGTTAATTTTATAGTAACTATTAAGTATAAGTATATACTATATATATATTATGTATTATTTGAGGTATTATTATTCGTTTTTTTTTTATGATTTAAATTTGTTGGATAATTATAATTTTCATCATTAATACGAAAGTAACTTTAATCTTCAACTAACATCAATTTTGATAAATTTTTTGAATAAATATTTGATTTAATCAATTAGAAAGATGGTAAGACAAATTTACAGTTATGAAAAATAATTTTAATTTTGTATTCTAAAGACGATTTTAATAGATCGTTCCGTCTGCGCGTGACCAATATTACTATAATAAAAATTGGCAAATTATCGAGGGACAGCTATGAACATTTTATATTTGAATGCTGTATGCATACCTACGTTTTTTTATAAACTATATATTTATTTCAAAATTGTTTTATTTCATCAACTAATGTCTACTATTGCCGACCTCTAATTTAATACATAATATCTTTGAGTTATGAGTTATTTACATATCATTTAAATATTTTATATTTATTTCGTATGTAGGTACTTGATATCATGAAATAATAACGAGTGTGTAATGTTCTCAATTGTAATTGTGATAAAACAATTTAATGACAATTATCTTTGCTAAATGAAGTTCCTATGACAATTTATAAGGTATACATTATAAAAGATACGTATGTATTTAATTAAGAGGACGTTACACACTCATCTTTAAGGGGTTGTGTATAGGCAATTTTTATGATGTTTTAAGAAATTTAAAAATTCAACAATTTAAAAATATTTAAATACATTTTAAAAGTAATTTAAAATTAATCCTTTATCAGCTTCACTTTTTATTGTTATGTAATCACGATATTTGTTTAAAAAAAAACACATAATTAAGAAAAACTGTTAAAACGGATTCGTAAAATGATTTTAGAGTAAAAACACTTATCAAATCAATAAAGGACATTTGCAAATGAACTTAATTTCACCAAAAAAAGTTACTGTTTTTAAAAAAAAATTTCTAGGACTTTTTACATTATTTAAACTTTAATAACTGTTTTTTTTTTTTATGAGTAAATTAAAAACTCAAACGAAGATTGTTCTTCTCTGTTGATTTGATAATGGTATATTAAAACTAAAATCACTTTAAGAATCCGTTTTAACAATTTTGCGTAAACGTGTTTTTACCGCTAAAATCGTCGGTGTAGCTTCTCTTAAATTCGTATTATGTAGATATTTAATACCTTACCTTCTTACTATTCAATTTTCAATATAAATCTTGTAACTCCAATATAGTATTTATAAGCTATCCATTAATTCATCAGAAAAAAAAATTACTAACAGGTACTTACTATTTGCATGCTTTACCTTGTGTATACCTAGTGTACCTACTTACTAAGACTAGTGATCGGAAGTGATCGTTTGAGATATTTCACATTAGGCCAAAATACGTTGTTTGTTTTTGGCAAATCGGTTTTGCACCCAATGACGCAGTAAGGTCATTTCTTCGGAAATTCGCCTATATTCGTGTGGGACCTTGATTGTAATTAAATGCACATAAATAATATAGGTACAATCACTACCTACCTATATATTATAGTTTCAATATTATGTTTATATTTGAAATTTGACTAGACAATTTTAAATAAATGTATTTAGTGAAAACTATATTTGTCTATTATTAAGGAATTAGGATTTCCATTAGTTAATAATTTAAACCTTTTTTATGAGTGGATTACTATAATAATGGTGCACTACGTAATCATCGGTGTTTCTTCAAACTTTCCAAGTCATTATGCGTCGTGTTTTAAATCTATAGATGAAAATGATAAACAGAAATTGATTTAGAAATACAAAAGCGGTACTTTTATATAAAGATACCTTTTTTTTTTTTGTAAGGACGTCCTGAAAGCAAGCTTCCAAGAGTGGTCCTTACGATTCACGACACTGAGGGGAACCTGCGTTATAACTATTATTTCCCTCAAAAGATATATAAATAGATACCAACTATAAAATAGATTTAAATTATGAATATTACTAAATTATTATTAATAATTTTTTTTTTTTTTTTGCGAAAGGGGAAGGGGGGAATTGCATCTGTTTACCCTCTCCAGTGTCTGTCCTTGTGCAGGATTACGCTTAATTTGCATTTTGTTAAACTGTGAAACGTGTCGTGTTTCTATAATCTTATCGATTCAAACGTAATTTAGTTTTGGTGTTTTAAAACTGATAAAATTCGTATATACGCTACCGGAAAGAAAACTGGCCCATCTCCTTCCTGTCCATAGCAGTTTTTACGCCTATACCTACACACAACTCCTTAACTTTATGTTAACGGAAAAATGGCGGGCGAAATGCTTACTACGAGTTTCATATTCAATGACGCCTACACGTCGCCCGCGTAGAAACTAACTATATACCACCCATTTGATGATCTTTCCCTTTGATTGCGACGGTTGTTGTTGCTCGGTATAATAAATAAATAAAATCGTCTATCTGAAGTTGACCCCGATGCTTATCACACCTATATTTCAATATTTAAAACTTTGAATTTATAATATTTAAAAATGCTTGCGATAATGTTTTGAATTTGGATGTTTCATATCCGAACGACACTGAAACACTCAATGAAATGTGGTTGGTATAATACATAATACACATGTCCTGAAAAGAGCGTTGCCAATCTACATAATATTGTGGTACTTACCTACTTTTATTTTCCTCGGCAGTGCCAAAGTCGCCGAGTGAAATATTTTATGTTTTACATTTTAGAATAATATCCTTATGCAATAATGTTCGCGGGACAGTCGCAACAATAAAAACCTTTACCACCAATTACGTCGATTTCGAGCCGCATAGTTAGCACGCGTTTAACCGCCGATTATTATACATACTGGTACTGCGTTCAGGTATTTAGAGGCCGCGGCCATTCTCTCTCTTTCCTCCGACTAATCCACTACCCTGACATTGGTTCTTGTACAATATTATGTATATATATATATACCTATACGTTATTGTAGTGTTTTTGTTTATCTTTGATTCCTAAAAAAAAAAAAAAATACCTATAATGTAAAAACGATAATAATATACAATATGATATATTATATAGGTTATAAAATGCAATATTTAATGTTGTGTTATGATATATCGGTGGTACAGATTAATAAACCGTTCCGTTCGCATTGTGTAATCACGCACACGTTCTCCTGAAGACCTTGGTGGACACACTCTCCCCCACGATTAATCGACGGAGGAGAACCACCTTAAATATTACGACGATACCGAACAGTTTTCTTTAAACGACCTAGCATAAATCACTTGTAGAATATAATATCGATATAGTATAGTATGGTTGTCGACAGTACGTCCATAGTTTTGATCGAAGCCAGTAACAATAAATAATTAATAGGCATATTTAAATTTTACTATAGGTACCTACTCGAAGACTGAAAATAATAATATTATTTATCTAAACACAGTTCAATATGTTTTTAGATATTTTATTTTAATGATTGTGTTTGTGCAAACATTTTAACTCATTTAAGCCTACCGCATTATCATTTACCATAGTACCTAAATAATATGTTATGACTTATGGCATTATAATACTTATACCTATACTGTTATGACGTACATAATAATATGCACGTATAAATTATAAAATAATTACATAATAATGTTTATCAAATACGTACATACTATATATACCTATATAGTTGACGTTTTGACATTTAATTGAATTATCATGTTATTACCTTACCTTTATATCAAAAAATTAATAAATAACGTCCAAAATATTGCTCAATAAATTATTTTCTCAATTTTTATCTCAATTCAAATGTTTTAAGAATTAAATTAAATTAATAGAAATATTATACCAATTTATTAAATAATATAATTTTAGTTTTATTTCAAAAACGCCTGTATATGCTAAGTAGGTTGGTTGTACAGGATGTACTTTATAGGATATTAACTCATTACAATTTGATTTGGGAATGTTCATCTATCCTGCCTAGTGATGTAAATTTTCACGACAATTTTTTTTTTTGTGAAAATTTTTACAGTTGGGCTGTAGAGTAAATTATATTACTATAACTAATTACTACGACTACTACTACTACTACTACTAAATTATATGGTTTGACCTATATATAGATAGATATATATATCTATATAAATAGATAAAAATACTACAGTCTTTTTGTTTCAATTTAAAAATACTTAAGTCTTAAAAACTGGTATAACTTACAAATGCATTTGACTTTTAACATTTATACATACACAAAACGTGATAACAACAATATATAAACCATCCGTGATATAGTGGTTAGTATGACAGTATGACCAATCATTAAAACCTCGCATAATTAATTTTTTTTTTTTAATATATAAAAATAAACATTTTCAAATTTTGACTATTGAAAATTTCAGTAAAAAAAAAAATTTTCAAAATGAAAATGTTCAATCTTATATCTCTAACCCTACCTCAAGTCATCATTATTTTTTTTATAAATTTTATTGCTAACTCTATTCCAGCACATTTTGTCATTCTATTAAAACTGTATGATATTTATTATTATGTATACGCATTTTTAAATATCTATTTTAAAACGTCCCGCTCCGTATGTCCTAGTCTATTTCTAAAGCATTACAACAGAAATGTTACAAATACTTTTGCCCATTATCCGATTTCGCCTCATCATATTATTGTGTTATAAGATTGTTGTTCGAATAGTTAAAAAAAAACTTCACTAAATATTCACTTTGTACCTACTTTATTTTTAAGATTGTTAAACATAAAAGTACATAATTTGTTATTATTGTATATAGGTATGATTATTTTGGAGATTTAATTTGATTTATTAGTTTCAGAACTATCACTATTGAAAATTATACTTTCAAAAAAAAAAAAATGTTTGTAACTTCTCGTAAGAAATATCTATAGTATAGGTACATATTTAGTCGAGTATTTAGTTTTATTTAATTGATTTAATTAACTAAAAATAAAAACACAATTATCACAATTATTAATGAGTTCTAGTTTATACAATATTATAAATTAATATATATCTAGGTAAATGCCGAAAGTATTATTGGTAGGTATATCAATTATACGTGTTTTTATTATGACTAGAGGTTTTAACAAAAAATACATATTGGTACCTTAATTTGCAATATTTTACATTATGATAAATGTAGATCGATTACATAATATACCTACTACTATCGATTAAAGCATAAAAAAGAATCGACATTTTCTTCAGTATCTAAACCAGATTTAATAAACACTCGAATAATTGGATTTGTGTTGTACTCTTGGTTGTTTACTAGTAAATTTAAATTATTATAAAAACATATTTATAATAATATACCTAGGTACCTATATAATATTATAGACATGTAAAATACACTTAATTGGTTAAAATATAAAGTAAAGATTTTTTTTTTGAAAATTGAAGAGGACATGACCCCCTCTAACGCTGCCACTGGTATGTTCCCAATATTACTCTACGTCGCTCCCTTCTATTTTATATTTAAATGTATAAACATCACTTAACGTAAGTATTAATGCATCGGTCATTCGATCGTTAATTTTAAGTACCTAATAAATTAAAAAATTTTGAATTTTTGGATTCTATTTTAATATTGACAAATTACTTAAAGAATAGTTGTAAATACTAGTTGTGATTTAATACTAACTCAAATTATCTAAAAGTACATATACCTCTGTTTTTAGATATTGTTTAAATTATGTTATGTAATTACTAAAATATAAATATAATATAAATAGTTAATCGTTAGAATCCTAAATCCTAATATCTAAATATTTCCAGATAATCTTATTATTAATCTAAACCAAACATTCCAAATAGTATAATACTATTATTGTTAGAAAAAATTCCTAACTTAATTTATTTTTAGTAGGTATAGGTAAATATTTATTTAGGTGATACCTATTTATTTTATAAAAATATGTATTATTTTGCTCTATATTTTATTACCTATTATAAACATTTTGTTTGTGGCTATCTATATTGTATAATGTTTTTGTCGTCTTATCGGTTTATTTAATTTAATTTATTTTATCAATAAATTGAGTTTAAATTGACAAACCATTAATATGAAATTCGAAATACCTATTGATTTCGTGGTTTATGCTAATAAATTATTTTTCTTTTAATGTTCAGGTTTGGTTCATCACAAATAGAAAAAGTTTGGTTGGTTCGATTCAACTCAAAACGTACTATCACTAGCATTATAATTATTTATTAATTAGGCATCTAAATCAGTATAATATATTTGTTTCCCGAATATTCATTAAAATATTGTTAATTCAATTAATTAATTGGATTTTATTAATACTATTGTATTAATAAAAGTTATTTAATTATATTATGTTAAGACCCAAATATAATTCCAGTATAATAATGTATAATTATTAAAGTATTAATACCAATGTATTATACTATATTATTGGTACCATATACCATATACCCCAAATAGTTTTGAGAGAAGGTAAAGAAAGGAGAAGTTGGTACCTTATATCTACCCATTTTGCTTACATAATTTAAAACAATCAATTTTTTTTGAACATTCGTAAGCGTTCTGGTAGATTTAGTAACCGATTTTCGACATATTTTATGAGTTGTTAAAAATCTTGATTTTTTTTTTAATAGATTAGGTAGGTTAGGTCAGGGGCATGCATATAAGAAATTATGTAGGGGTCAGACCCCCCCCCCCCCAAAAAATAGAAAATGTGCATTTAAATTTTAAATTTCTCCAAAAATTAAAAATCTAATAATAATCCAGCTAATAGCAATTAAATAATAATATTCTGTATTATCTCAATATATATTTGGACTAAATGATTCTTTGGGTATACCAACTCAATAAATTTAGAGTTTGTTCTGCACAATTTTAACGGTTGGTCGGATCACAAATTGAGTAGTTAATATCCTTTTAGATAGATCTCATTAAAATGAATCAAGTGGTGTAAATTTGGTATTTGTAAATTTAAAATTATCAATATCACATCAATAATGAGTTTTAATGTCTGGTTTTCGATCAAAATATTTCTAAATATTTAACCGATTGATTTCTATTAAACATTATTTAAAGTATTTGGAATAACAAAAAATATTCCATATATTTTTTCTTATCTGTGTGTACTAAACTTCAATAATGAAAATATCAAGTAGTAATTATATACTATAATTATTATTATTTAATTGAACTTAAACAGCAAATAATGTGTGTTTTAAGGATTCTATTTTTTTTAGATTTTGAGAGAACAATTTAGGTACATATATGAGTCTGACAGAAACATACTAAAAACATTTCTTTTAAATTTATTGGAACCAAAAGTATTCAAAATACTGTATAAAATATTTTAAAAAAATAAGTATTTAAAAATTATTTTCAATACTTAAAAAGTATTCTGAATACTTTATGCGAAATACTATCCAAGTCTGCCTATTAATATAGGCAGACTAGATTATAGTATTCATTTATGTTATTTTCTCATATTTCATTCAAATGTTCATTATTCATTAAATATTATAGTCTATAATATACAGTTTATTAGAAATAATATTATTGTGGTAATATAAATAACTAATGGTATTATGAACTTGTTAGTTACTGAAGTGTACAATTTTAAAAATTTGTGTTTATTATTTAATAAATTAATTTATTATAATTGTATATAGGTAGATATTATTAAGTGTAAAGATATAAACATAAATTATACATAGTAGGAGTGTACTAAGTAATATTTAATAATTATGGGTAGGCACAGTATAAAATAAGTTTCAAGGGTTAAACCAGAGAGTATGTTTTAATGAGTAGGGCTTATTTTTCAAGACAATTATTATTTGCGTTACTAATTCCACCCCCCCCCCTTCACCCGTAAAAATTCATGTATAGACTACTGGTTAGGTTAGGTTAGGTTCTTTAAAAAATCGATATGTCGAAAAACGGCTACGCTGGACTCTTGATAACGTTGTTATTATCTATCCTTTGTACTTTTAAGATGTTTTAAGAATTTTGGTTGCTCAAGTGAATAGTGATTTATTATTTCTGGTGTGTTTTGATAAATGCAAATATTATAAAAACGAAAAAGATATATTATTTACAACTATCTGATGACAAATTTCACTCTTAAATCGATTAACTAATACGAATTGTTGGAGTTCTGGACCATCTCTGTAGTATAATTGTACCTATGTATATTGTATATTGTAACCTATGTTTACATTTTATGGTTAAAATTAGTATTTTGGTAAAATTAAGTATTGGCGTATGGTTCAATATAGTAGAACAAGGAAATTTGTTTTCAACGTTTTGACCTTGAGTTAGAACGATTCAACAATAAATTATTATGTAACGATATCTCGGGAAAACAAATTATTATTAGTGTGTTTAAACTATTTTTATTGATTTTTTAAACTGTCAATATTATTATTATATTGTTTTTAATGTTTTTATATTTTAAAACTAATAAAATTAATGTATTATAGGTACCTATAGTCGGTATAATTATAGGTTGTTTTTATATTCCTATATATGATCAGATATAATGTATGTTCCATGTAGGTAATATTTTTCATAGGAAAATATTTTGTGTATCCATTTCAGAATTAATAGTTGTGTACCTATTGTTATTTAGTTAAGGAGTTTAGACTGAATATTTTTTCATTTTTTTTTTCAGAGACTCGTACACTGGCCATTATTTAGTATAGTATTATATATTATAAAATATTAAGTATAAATCCATGTACCCATCAATATAATGACTAATGAAAAATGATCAACTGTGGTATTGTGAAACGCTTATAAACATTTAATTAATTAAAACTGATTATTTTTCGCCAGTGTAAATAAAAATGTCACAAACTACTCGTATTTTTAATATCTGTTATCCAAACAATAACGACATTAAAACAATAGTTATTATCATATAATTTAAATAGTAAGTGAGTACCTATATTATGTTTGTTACCTATCTATGTATATATTAATTAATTAATTTCTTTAAATCGGTTTTAAATTCTGAATGGAGCAAGAGAGGGATATAGTGATTTGACAACGATGTTTATTTTTTTTCTGTGACGAACTTTTTGACTAGAAGGAGTAGAATTGGGAGTTTTGGGGCAAAGAGGTGATTTTTGGATTTAACTTGAACGTAAAGAAAAACTGCCTTTTATATCATAATAACAAAATAAATAAAATTTTCATAGCAATCATTTTTTTTTTAAATTGGCTACCTACCTATTTAAAGGTTGAAGGTAATGAATTTTCAAATAATATTGAATATTATTACACTGAAGCTCCGCTCAAAATAATTTATCAAAATGAAAATAATGATTGGTTAACACTGTCACTTTACATACTAAAAGATCTAATGGAAATACCCTATATTCACTATGGCCTATAGAGTGATGAGACACCACCATTTTTAGAGTTTTGTACATTCATTCTTTTTAAAAAAATCAAGGAAAATTTTTAAATGGTATTTTTTATGTTATACCTATATAATATGTATGTACATTATATAATATTTTAATAAAACACTTTATTGTTGTGTAATCACGTTATTTGTTCCAAATCACGTTTACGTAAAACAAACAAAAATACATTTAATAGTAGTATTTGTGTTAAAGCACCTTTTGGAAAATTAGTAGAAAACAAACTTCATCGGGGTTTTATGCTGCTTTGATATTATGTCGGCTCAATATTGTATGTACCTACAAAAAACACGTTTTTCGCTTATTTACACGGCTTTTACTTTTTTATAAATTAATATTTTGTAAAACGCCTATGAGATGGTCTCAAAAATTTAGTTTTTTTTTATCTTTTATATAGTATTTAGGTATTATTTAAGAGGTATTTTTGTTAGTTTTTTGTGGACATGTTTTTACTATTAAAAATCATTGATGTGTCATAACTTTATGACTATACTTTTAATTTCTATTACTTCCACTATATGGAACCCAATAAAATATATTAAAAATTGTTCTAGCATAAATCTGCTGAAGATAATCGATCAAGAAAAGTGGCGCTATATTAGAACTTAGAAGTATGAATAGAAAATAATCATTATGAGCTATTTTATAAATTATAAATTATTATATTCAATGTTAAGAAATTAGAATAAAAAGTGAAAAGATTTTTCTATTATTGTTATTATACTTGGGTAGGTATCTATATCATATTATTTGATTGAAATTCTAATTTTTTTACTAAAATTAAAAGTATTATTCAACACTGTTAATTGATGGAAGGGGCCTCCACCTATTTTTTTTTATTACTTTTTATTGAGTCGTATATCCAAAATAGTATTATTAAAACACCACTGATTATATTATATTATTATATTATCCGTAGCTCTGCTCAGAATAGTTTCATTGAATGTATAATATATCCATATATATATTAATTTATATATATATATATTTAAAAAGTTTTTAAAATACCTAATGAAAATTGAACAGTTAAAAGATATTTTAAAATTAATCTAAAAATCTCAAAATCACTTTATTAAAATCATATTTGTTCAAAAACTACTTGTAGCTTCCTCATTACAGTTTAATCAAAAATTATCATAAAAGAGAAATAATTACACTAATGATATTTTAGAACTTAAACCAAGACCTAGCATAGAGTTTTTGTTTGATATACAAGTATATTTAAACATCTAAAAATTTTGTTTCAAAAAACGTAAATTTTCCAAATTTTAAAATGAAAAAAAAATTTTAAATCTATTTTATCTAAAAAAAACTTTATGTTTGTCCATAGTTAATATTCTTATGTATAATATTTGGTTTAAATTTTGAACCTGAATTAGAGGAAGAGTTTTACTTAGAAATCGAGAACGTGTTTTAATGCCATTAAAACACATGTATTATATTAAGAGTCCTCTTAATGTTCATAGATGAAGTCACTATTAAGAAATAGTTATTGAAATTTTGCATTTACCCAATATTACCTAATTAATCTTTTATTAATTTTATTTTTAATGCCAGTTCTTTTGAATTTTATTATTATCATAGTTATTAAAAATCATTATTATTATTAATTATTCATTTGGCTTTACTTGGGAAACAAGTAAAACGTTTTGAACCAAGTTCGTAAAAATAAAACTACCTATAGAATATCATAACATAATAACGTATGTATATTTTATGACTGTTGGAAGTTTAGAACAATATGGTGTCAACATTTTTTTTTAAACTAGTTAAACTATGATTACTATAATTATGATTAAGTATATAAAAACCACTTTAGTGAACTAAAAACTTTTTTTGAATACATTAAAAAAAGATTGGTATTTGAATAATTCATCATGTTATTTCCACATATTTATTTACCTACCTATCTAATTAAGATATTATTATTTTAAATGTTACAAAATGCAATTTTAATTAAAATATAACATTAAAACATTTGCACCATTTAATTTATTATTAATTAGACATACTTTTATTTTTACTGTTTACACCAGTTATTCTGTGGTAGTTCATTGAAATTTGGATGCTGAAAATATTATAAATACCTATTGATTAAACACTCAATGTGATACGTCTAACGACGCAACTTCATAAATATGAATGAAAATGCGTATTAAATATTATCACAGTTCGACAAAAAATAATATCTATGTAAATAAGAAATTTTCATTTTATTTCTATTTAATATGTGTATAGGTAGGTGTAAAACATTATTGTTTCTACAAGTAAGTCACGTTTATGAATAAAATGAAAAAATTAAAAATAAATTACGCCTCTATTAAATATTATTATACTTCAATTTCCATATATAGAGATTTTTTGATTTCGTGTGACTATATATCGAATAAAATCGCAATAATATTAGGAAATCAAGTTTTTAATGCGTGTATGTCTACTATATAAAGGGATAACAATTTTCTTATTGGACGCTAAATACACTACAAATGCACTTTTAAGGAATTTCGGAATGTTGCTAACGGATTCGAATGCGATCGCCGGGATCCTATGACGTCGTTTCTTGGCGTTCGGATGACGTCACTCCGCCTGACGCCCACGCTTTGCTGCTGCCGTTGGCGTCGGTCCATTTGGGGATTATAATAGGAAAAAAAACATAAACCACCACCATGACTATCTATCATCCCCGCGTTTTCCTATACATTCCCTTTTATCGAAACAAACGCATTTCGGCTGTATTTACGTCAGAGTTTTCCCATATTTTCGACCATAATATGTATATAAAAATAATTATTACGGTTAAATCAATTAATAATAAATATGTACCTATATATTATATATACACGTTCGTTAAAAAAAAAAAAACACCTCGATAAGGTACCTCGCGTGACCCTTGATCCGATAAAATCGCATAACAAGACCGGTAATTATCAACGGTTTTTGTGGTTTCATCCCGCCAAAAATTATCGTCGGCGGTTAGGCAGGAAAACATTTTGTGAATGGGTGGGGGGGGGAATATTTGAAATTTATAATTTGTTTCAATGAATATAATATTTTTCCGTGTGTACATCGATAAAGGTAATACAAAATATTTTTGACAGATGATCTTGAATGATATGGAACTAAGTCGAATTTTCTATTTTTTTTTTTTTAAGCATTTTAAATATAGGTATACTTTTAAAAAACCAATATTTTACTCGGACGTGTTTGACTAAAGACAATTTTTATTTAATTCTTATTATTTGAACAGGTGTATTTTTAATACTTATATTTGTTCCCTAAAAATAACGGTTTAGTTTTTACGTTGTTTCAATTTCGGCGTTATAATAGTATCATCGCATGGTTTATGTTCTCGTACCTAAACAAACGATTTTTTTTTCATTTAACATTTTACAGATAGGTATTTGAAACCATACTTTTTGTCATAATACTCTTATAATACCTATGTCTGGTAACAAATTGTATTATTATACATTTTACACAGTATTATATAACTTGGGCAATTTTAAACGTATAAAAACGTCCAAAAACGGTAATACAAATATACGAACGAGATATAGGAATTTGCAATGATAGGCAATTAAGTTAAAAAAAAAAAAAAATTGTAAAAGTTTAAAGTTAACAGTTATTTTTTTCTTATGTTAAAAAAATAACTTATAAACTTAACTTGACTTAATTATTTTTTTTGTACGAGTCAATATAACATTTGAGATATACAGGTATCTATTATATTTTCGGAAATACTGTTATTTTTTAACTTAAAGCATTTAAAAAATCTCTAACATAATATTATTGAAAATACTAAAGTGTATTTATAATAATTATTATTAAAATGAACGACAGATAGGTTCATAAAAATGTTTAATTAGTACAGGTATCCACTCTTATCTTCAAAACGCTAACAGATGGAAATTACTACTTGCCTAAATACTTTTTATTAGCGGGAAATAAAGTTAACAATACGAGGAGATTATTATATAATATATCGATTAGTTATAGGTATTCGTATTTTGTTTATATTTTCGGGAAATAAATAATTCTTATAATATATTAATTATTAGAAACGACAAGAAAACTTTATATTTGTTCAACCATTTTGACAATGGACATAATATATGAAATCAAAACGAATCGATTATTTTAAGTTGTAATTAAAAGTAACTCGTCGTTTAAAAGTTAACATAACCAAAAATAAGTCGAGTTAACAAAAAATCAAATATAAAAAGTCAAGTTAAAATTAACTCGACTTTCAACTTATTAACACGTTTTTGTCGCGCATACAGATATAATATAATATTATACCGCATACTTGATAGTATGTTTTTGGCTTTTTTTTTTTCAATCATTACTCGAAAAGAAATGTTGGCATTGCTTTGGTTTTGCTCCGTTCGACGGCGTCGCGTTCGTCTTGCCCTTTGAACGGTATTTTTAGACGGTATGATACGTGGACGTACCGGTACACAACCTGTGCGGCGGTGGGGCAACCCGGTACAATAATTATCGGTCGCACGGTAAAACGGACGAGCGAGTGGCGGTGGCACGGTGACGGTAGATCACGGTGATGGTCGGGACCGTGCGAATGCGTGCCAGATGTAGGGGAGTGGGAAGAGTTTCGGCGAGCCGCCGCCGTCGCCGGCGCTATGTATTCGCTCGGCCGTGTGTCGCTACTCGCTGTGTGTGCTGTGGCGGTAGTTCCGTTCCGTTTGCGGTGCCCGATCGTTACGTGCGCGCCCTTCGGTCCGCTCAGCACCAGTCGTAGTCCGCCGCCGACTCGTTTTGTTTTTTTTACGTGCTCTGCCCGTGTGCGGTTCAGTGAGGACCTGCTGCGCGTGGCGTTCTCCTTCCCGGCGGTTTTTTTTCCCTATATATAAACTTTGACGAGCGAACAAAAAATTTTTCTTTATATAAAAAAAAAAAAAACAAAACAGTCTTCAAATTTTCGCGCGCGAGTGTTATTTATTAATTATTTTTGTGGTGCAGGTGTCGAAAACTGTACGTTATTGTATTGTAAAATCATTATTAAAAAAATAAAAAAAACCAAAAAACACGACCCGTCGGAAACGCAACATTATATTATAATATAATATATGATGGAAAAAGGCCTAAATCTTCAAGTACGTGTTGAATTTTTTTTTTCAATTGAATCCATATACATTTAACGTGTATATAGAAAATAATGTTATAATAATATTGGCAAAAATACGACGAAATTCCATATCGTTGTGCCGGAGTGAATTTGTTTTTGACAAACGCGTATAATAAAATAATATGCATAACGCGTCGTAATCATCCCGGCGGGCTCTCGTCTCTTCCCGGGACACGCGCGCCGCGTTATGTATATCGTAGAATGTTCCAGAAGGTTCGCGTTTGTTGTGGTGCCGCGCCCACGGTTTTTCGAGCAGCTGCTCGAACCTCCTCGAGCGCCGCGCCGCCGTCCGTATTGGATTTTTTTTACCCCCTTTGCACGTCGCGTAATATTTTACACCCGTTACGTAATATAATAATATTATGATTTTGATTTTATATTTCATAATATTATATGTCGATTCGTAAATTTGATAGAAAATTGTTTTTTTTTTTTTTTTAATTTTAAAACGTTGATAATTATTAATTTACTGGCATTTTATCATCGGCTACCATTACCGGAAATTCGGTTATGATAATAATAATAATAATTATTATTATTGTAGATCATATTATATTATGCGAAGGTCGAGCGCGTAATGTGTGTGTACGAGTTGGCCGCTCTACAATATTTTATTTTCATCACTTATCGCCACATTTTTTTTTTTCTCTCTCATCGATCGTCACATTTTTAAATTCGATTTTTAATTTTTTCACATACAATACCTATGTAATAAATACCCGACGTGATAATATATTATACAATATGTACGAATTCAACATACGCACATATGATATGAGGACATGATGACGAAAAAAAATACTGGATCATTACTGTATTCACCGTCCTTGACTCAAATATTTATATAAAAAAAAATTCACGGTTGCTGCTCGTATATGGTACATACAGAATAAAATAATATTTTACTCGTAAAATATTCGCTTTTGTCGCTGTGACCGACTGGTAAAAAAAAAAAAGTATAAACCCGATTGTTTACCATGAAGTAAAGTAGTATAAAATATATACAGTCATGTGGACAAAATAATACAATGTTATGTACTATGCTATTCATATTAGTTATATTTTTTATTGTAATTTGAGTATATGTCTATAATATTCGGTTTATATTGCAAAATATGCGTGCACGTCGAGCTTTAAAAATACACAATTTACGTGTTTTTCACAGTAGGTACCCATTATCGAAACGCGTTTGGCTTCTTTTGAGAAAACGTTTGCATAATAGTATAACTTATAATAGTAATAATATCTTTGACGTATATAATATAATAATATGTGTGCAGTACTCGTTTGTTGAAAACCAATTAATACAATATATTATATTATGATATACGTACTTTATAGATTAGTTAAACATGCAGAAATGCCGACCGTGTTAACGACCAGGTTTTTATATTCGCCAGTAAATCGATGCATTTGACGTCACAGCGTGCAATAAATTTTAGTTGTTTTTTTTTCTATTGACAGTGTACCCGTGTACGTAAAATATCATACTCGCACAATATACTATATATTTTTTTTAAATTTTTTTTTGTACTTTTGGTGCAAATTATTACACGTACAGGTAGGTTTTCATGTCAACGTACCTATTATATATCAATCTCCGCGTGTTTGATCATTATTGGGATTCATCACTGTACATTATACCTAACCTATACTAACCAAATACCATAACGGGTTGGGCGCGGGTGAACACAGCTGGCAAAGTTTTGGCGAGCGCGGGGGCTTGACTGACGCCGCCGATCAAAGCGTATATGTCCCGCGCGAAAATCGTTGTAAATAATTTACCGATGTCGATCGAATGTTGTTGTCGTAGGACGACTAAAATAACAAATATCGTGTAGTATTATACACGACCGTGACCTTAAATATGTAATATATTATACCGTATATAAACGTTACCATATGTCGGGTCGTAGCCGGGTAACAATTCGGGGTTTAGAACGGCATATTATTACTATACACGCACTGCAGGCCGAATTTCGGTCGTCAATAAAAAGTATAAAAATTTCTACAGGGGGACACCCAATGTTGATGCTTGTATAGTGTGGTCAAAAAATTACCTAAAGCGGATTCACGTTGAAATTTTTAGCGTGAACAGCGAGAGGTTGAATTATTTCGACTATTTTTTTTTTCTTCTGTTCACCGGCGTTTAACTATCAATATTTTATCTGTCTTGTCTCTGATCGGGTTAACACTCGGACCGCTACACGCTAATACTATAGTACTAGCGTGAATTCGAAATTTCCCTCGATTTACGCCTCCGTTTAGCGATAAAATACGTTTCTCGGCGCTCATATTATACTCTCTCGACGTGACGACCGATCCAAGTCGTCGACGTTTCCAAACTGATCGTCGGTATGACACTTTCAACGTTTCTAGGCTTCTAAAACACAATTTTAGACACCTTATTTCAGGTAGGTTACCGTAGGGAGCCGGATATTGTTCGTTTCGTTTTATATTTTTAGATTATTGTTTAGAAACCGGAAATTTAGCGCGCTCGCAGAGTATTTTTGATTTTCCCGACTAGGTTTTTTACTGATCGCATTTCTCGATTTCTGAACGTTATTCCGCGTCGTTCACACTGCAGTTTGGGTACCCCTCCGAATTCCAAGGAAAGATCCATATTACAGAATGTTGATGAACATGTTTTTGAGGTGATAATGCGCCGGAACCTTTGACAGCAACACGACTGCTATTCGCCCTTGAACCTTACGTACCCACGCGATAATAATATTATTAATTATTGTACGGGGGCCCTTGATTACGCGCACGCGTACTTGTGTGCACCTATTCCTTTTTTTTTTTTTTAACCTTGGCCTCGTCATTTTTCTGTTACAGAACGGACGTCTAGACGTGTCCACGGATTTGAATCACATGCGACCCGCCGCCATGCTGTCCACGTGCGATGACCGCCAGCGAACCGCCGGCGGCGGTCGCGCCCAAACCGATCTCAGCCGTCTGGCCGTCCTGAGCTACGAACAGGTGGCCCGACTGAACGACGTCATGGACGAGACCGTTAGCATCCACGGTCGCGGCAACTTCCCCACGCTGGAAGTGCGTCTCCGCGACCTGGTGGCCATGGTGCGCGACAGGTTGCGCGCCCAGGCCGGCCCGGAGGACGACGACGTCGCCTTCTCGGTGGAACGGTCCGCGCCCCCGCCGGCGGACGTGGACGTGGACGCCGACGACACGTCGTTCCAAGTGAAGAGCATCCGACTGAACGGCGGAGCGGCGTCTCACGTGCTGACCACCGACACGCAGCCGTACAACGACTTGGACCTGATATTCAACATCAGCCTGGCCGGCAACAGGGACTTTGACCGCGTCAAGGCGGCCGTGCTCAAGGCGCTGGTGGACCTGTTGCCGGAGGGCGTGAGCCGGAAACGGATGACGCCGTGCAGCATCAAAGAGGCGTACGTGAGCAAGATGGTGAAGGTGAACAAGGACGGCGACCGGTGGTCGCTCATCTCGCTGGGCACGTTGCCGGGGCAGCGGAACGTGGAGCTCAAGTTCGTGGACAGGATGAAGAGGCCGTTCGAGTTCTCCGTCGACTCGTTCCAGATCGCGCTCGACTCGCTGCTGCTGTTCTACCAGTGTTCCAGCGGCGTGCCGATCAGCGAGAGCTTCTACCCGACGGTGGTCGGCGAGTCCGTGTACGGCGACTTCCGGGACGCCATGTACCATCTGGAGAACAAGCTGATCGTGACCAGGAACCCGGAGGAGATCAGGGGCGGCGGTCTGCTCAAGTACTGCAACCTGCTGTTGCGCAACTACGCGCCCGACTACGACGGCGACGGCACCAAGAAGCTCGAGCGGTACATGTGCTCCAGGTTCTTCATCGACTTTTCCGACATCAACCAGCAGCGCGCCAAGCTGGAGAACTATCTGAAGAATCACTTTTGCGCGCCCCAGGAGGAGTACATGAAGTTCCAGTATCTGAACGTGCTGAAACAGGTGGTGGAGGAGAGCACCGTGTGCCTGATGATACACGAGAGGCACCAGACGCTGTCGCTGATCGCGGAACTGTCGTGGCAGCTGGTGGCCGGACACGGCATGTACTACTACTATCATCCGCAGCCGCCGCACCATCAGTTGACCGTGTCCATAGGCGGCCATCACAGTCAACTGCCGGCGCAACTCCATTGCCCGTCATAAGGCGATGTATATGATTTTTTTGATTAATTTAATTATTTAATTTTTAATCATTTATTTTATTATTTTTTTTTTTTTTTTTTTTTTTTTTTTTTTATAAAATTATACGTTTAAAAAAATTTAAAAAAAAAAAAAAAAAAAA